>LAPY01001140.1:61490-72674 GCA_000970635.1 Eragrostis tef
GCTATACGAAGTTATTACGATAGTTCATGAGAAGTGGGGGAATCAAATTCGTGGGCTATGACAAACCCGTGTGATACAGAATTTCGGGCCGAAGCTGTGGAGATGTGGATTATTTCGAGGAGCAGCCATGACGGATTGAACCCCATGGCCTCCAGTTGGAGACGCATGGCTCTGGAGAGAGAAGAGTGAAGCGGCTGTCCTGCTGGCGAGCTCGAATCGAATAGGGGTAGATTTCCTGCTGCCAACCTCGAATCGAACAGGAAAGTCGCACTTCAGAAGGCAGGCGGGGCGGAGCTTTGATTGGACATCTTGCCGCGAATGGGGCCACCGGCGTCGAGCCGGACAGCAGCAGGGGAGGCGCCGGGGCCGGGCAGGGGCGGCGCCGACGGCAAGGAACCCTAGCGCGCAGTGGTCGCCTCTCGCCTGTTCTCTGTCGAATGGGGAGGGGAATAGAGGAAAAGAACGAACCGTTACCGCATAACCAGTGGCAGTGGGTAATTTTTGTGAAAACTTCCTCCCACAGCAGCTAAAAGCAGGTCTGAAGGTGCTGTGAACTTTGCACTACGTAAAAGCAGCTTTCTTCGCAGCACATCAGAGAAAGTCGGTGCCTTTGGTTTGTCTTCTGACTTTTTTAAGAAGTAAAAGCACAAAAAAGCAGAACCAAACACACCCTTACACTGCAGCTGTCCATTGTTGTATACTTGTAGTCTGTCTTATGGAAGTCCTATGGAAAAATGGCTACCTAATCTCACTCCCAGTTTTTTTTTCTTTGGGTGGCTCAAGAACGAACATGGTTAGCTTAAATATTGCTGCTTCAGATTTCACCTGTGCCCTGACAACATTCGTTATTTGTACTGAGTAGATCTTGATGAGCCAAAACTAAGTTTTGGTGCCCTTTGAATTTGTGGTGCCATTCTTAGGGACATGGTATGCAAATAATAATAACATTTGTCTTTGAGAGGTTTTCACATGTCCAATTTTACACGTTTCACATCAACGTTGGCACGTTTGCAGTTCTAATGAATAATATTTCAGGTGCTGCCATCTATTCGGTATGCTAGATTTACTGTGTTGCGCTTTGCTGGTAACTTTTTTTTTTGTTTGTATTGCGACATAATGATTAGACCTCGGCACTTAATTTGAACAGAAATGTTGCAAGTGTCTTAGAGGTCAGGATATTATCGGAATATCAGACAAGCAGATTGGATGCCCGTTAGCTAAATTTTTCGCTGGCCGGATGCTAAGTGCCGATGAGCTTGCAAGTTTCACATAGCTGTCGGAATCTGACGCTCCATCACTTGGTGTGCCAACGGATGCGTTGTCCCTACTCTCTTAGCAACTGAGCGCGTTGTTTCATTTGTTACGGGGTACTCCATTCTCAGTTATATGACGTTATAGGATGCACTATTTGGTCAACTTTGAACTAAAGAATCTGTCAAAACAAATATATGAATTCTTGGGGTTTAAAATTTGTCAAAAAGGTATAAGCATTCCTAGGATTGTCCCCTCTTACAAGAAAAATCATATTATTGACGTCTTGGTAGTTGCATTCACATGTGAATAAAAGGAAAGAATCAAGGGACGACATGTTCCTTCAATTTCTTGTAGAACTTTGCTCTGGATGTAATATTTTTTTTTGCTATTGGAACTTTGCTCTGGATGTAATATTACTTTTATTCCTTACATAGCCTCTAGGTTGTAGTACTACCTATCTCAATGTTAGTTCAGACTACTACGTTGATCCTCTGTTCACAACTTTTTTTTTTTCGAATTCATCTGTCTGCTAGTATGGTCTAATCTGAAACTGGTAACTGTTATATCTACTAGTATCAGGTCGCTACTCTGAACTACACCATGTCTAGTTAGCACCTCTGGGATAGTCATTTTGTGCTTCAAATTATTTTAGCACTTCGGCGATGGATTTGTGCACTTCTGTTTGTTTTGCTTCCTCGTCCCGGAATGGGCGTTATGGCAAAGAACAAAAAGAAAAAGAAAGAAGAAATTTGTCCAATAGTAACAAATGGTGCCTCCACAGGTTGACATCCGATCCAACCTCCTTTATATATAAAGTTATATTTATACAAGCCATATCGGCATATATTTAATAAACGGAATATAGGTTGGCATATGGATGGACTAAAAGTAAATGTACCTGCTGTAAAACAGGTTTGGCTGCTATACTAACCTTACTACGTTACATTGTAGCAGAATGGAGTGAAGGGAGCGTGTGAAAAGGAGGGAAGAGGACGATGATGAATTAATGTTGCTCCTCTTACCTAGTTTGTATCTGTTAACTAGTAGTAGCAGAAGAAGAGAGAAAAGACCAAGACACACATCTTACCTAGTTTGCACACTATGCTGATCCGGCTTCACGCTTAATATGGCTGAAGAAAAAAATTGTAAGTGCCAGATACTTCTCTCTTTACATGTTCCTGCTGAATGCATGGATTATCTTAGCTTGATTGCGTAGGAGCTTGTACATAATGTGCAATTTTGTTCAAACATGTTTTCTAGCCTTCCTTACTGATTGCAATTTTGTTCCAACATGTTCCAATATCTGATGTCTACTTGCATAGGAACCTGTACATAGTGCTTATCTGAAACTGAATATATGTAGAGACATTGAACAAAATAAAAAGGCTTTGAAGTTTATGGCTTTCATGATATATCTGTGATGATGTGAAATATATGGTGGTAAATTTTTTAACCATGTAGTTGTTCATTTTGTTGCAGAGGCTGATCAACTCCAGTTCTTAGACTCCATCTGTGCAGAGGCTGACCAAGGTTTCTTGGATCTGCTTTAATATCATTTTTCCCTTTGGAGTCCATCCGAAGTGTGATTCATTATTTAAATATCTATTGTCTGTTATGGTAGCATGTGTGACAAGAACTTAAAGAATCTACTATCTTCTGTCTGAATTTTTTCTAGATTACCTACTGTTAATGATTGCAAGCTTGGAAAACTTGATCTGCTACCAAGCTTGGTTTTAACCCTTTCAAGACTATTTTTGATGAGGAAATTGGCCACAGGACACTGAACTTTCATGCCTTTTGTCAATTCACACTAAACTTTTCAATATATGCTAGGTACCATTATAATTTTATGGCCTCTTTGCCAAAACACATTTTGAACAGTAAAATATTGTTTCCTGCTTATGGAGAGAGAAACTTTCCAAAATGACTTGCAATACCCTTGGAGTCGGGGCAGGTTGACTGAATCGAACGCTTCACACAAAAAGAAAAAAAAAACTGAATCGAACCGAACGCTCCTTTCGTCCTCTCTCTCCCGTCGCTCCCCCATCCCCGTTCGCTGCTGCAGAGCCCCTGCTGCCGCTCCTCCGCCGCTTGCAGAGCCCGCCCTGCTGCTGCTCCTCCGCCGTGCCCTACAGCCGACGACCCCTACACCGGCGCAGATGGGTCGCCAGCCTCCTTAGCGCAGCACTGGGCGAGGACGGCGGCCACCCAACGCGCTAGGGTTGCGCTCACGCCGGAGAGACGCACTGCCGCGGCTGCGAAGGCTCGCAGCAAGTGCTCAACTCCTCCACGTCCTTGCAGTATGGAAGACCCTTCTCCCATTGAAGTTGTACCATGCTTGACCGCTCCCAAGCAGATGAGTTGGTCATGGGTGCCTAAAGGGTAAAAAATTAATCCAAATCTGTCTCAAAATTAGTTGATTTGCTTTCAGACCTCGGAATATTTGTTGTTGAGTAGGCAATTTCTTTCTGATTTGTAGGATGGATCGGAACAGTGCTTGCAGAATTGCAGTTTGTGTAGGTCCTTTTGTTGATGAGAGCTGTCAAGAATACAATGTGACCAGGAACTTTTGATTAGTAATTGATAGAGATACTGCCAATTTGAAAGATCTGTCAAGTGATTTAGCAGTTCAAGTGAAGCATGGTAGTGACCAGAGCATGATTTTGACATTCTGGGAGAAGAATACATCTTCTTATGTCGAGTTAACATCTGATACATGTCTTTTGGGTGCGCTTGACATGTATTGGGATGTTCGGAAGCTTCCTTTGTCCGTTACCGTGACTGAGACAGAGATTTCTCCTGCATGTGACCAGCAGCACAGTGGGTTACCAGCTGACCATTGTGAGCCTCCACTATTATTGGAGCATAACAATGTAGATGGCAACAATTCTGTAGATGCTACAAAGGAAGGGGATGCTATCAAGGCAATAGATGGTCAGCCAAGTGCATGGATAGATGATCAGATTGAGTATGTTGGGTTAAATGACGAGACACCATATCGTCATTTGCTATCTGATTCGGAATCAGGTACAGATTCAGATTATAGCCCTTCCGATGAAGACCCTACTGATGAGGAAGGTGTCGATGATGGACCTGAATGTGGTAAACTAGTCCATGTCACTAACTTGGAAAATGCGAAGATGGATATTGGTGTTACATTTGAGGATGGTCAGTGCTTCAAGAAGGCAATTCGGCATTATGCAGTACTCAATGAATTTGAAATTATAGCTCAATATTGTGAAGCCACAAGATATAGAGGACGGTGCAAAGCTAAGAAATGCAAGTGGAGGATACATGCTCCACAATTGCAGGATGGCAGGACTTGGCAAATAAAGAGGCTTCAACCAAATCATAATTGTGCAAGCACAGCCAAGCTTGAGATGAATTGCATGGCAACTTATGCATGGGTGAGGGACAGATCGATTGATTTGTTAAGGGATGACCTTACTCTAGGGGCAGCAGATTTGAAAGAGGAGTTGGAAAAGAAGTATTCCATCAAGCTATCTTATTATGTTGTATGGGATGGAAGACAGATGGCCTTAGAAGAGATAATGGGCAAATGGGATGAGAGTTTTGAGGATGCTTTCAATTTCAAGGCAGAGGTTGAAAGGACAAATCCCAGCAGTGTTGTTGACATTGATTATGCTCAAGTTGGCAAAAAAGTGAGGTTCACAAAGATGTTTGTTGCCTTGAAAGGTTGTGTATCAGGTTTTTTGCGTGGATGTAGACCCTTCTTAGGGGTGGATTCTACTGCATTGACAGGGAGATGGAAGGGACAGGTTGCCACAGCCACAGCAATAGATGGGCATAACTGGATGTTTCCAGTGGCATACGGGGTGTTCGACTCTGAGTCCGGTGACAATTGGAAGTGGTTCTTTGAGAGGTTACATGCAGCAATCGGCTCACCTCTTGGATTGGTCATCTCAACAGATGCTGGCAAAGGAATTGATATTGCTGTTACAAAGGTCTTTGCAAATGGTGTTGAACACAGAGTGTATGCGCCATCTAGTCAAGAATTTCCAAAAGAAGTATCGTGGTGCTGTATATGAAAAACACTTGTGGCCAGCTCGCAGAGCATACAGTGAGGTGAAGTACAATCATCACTACAGTATTATGAAAGCTGCTAGCCCTGCTGCCATGAAATGGATAGAAAACAACACAAACATTTGTGGAACAGGTGCAAGTTCTCAGCTACTAACAAATGTGACTATGTCACAACCAATATTGCAGAGACATTTAATAGTTGGAATAGGCATGAGAAGCCCTTTCTAGTTATCCCTCTCATGGATAGGATCAGATAGCTATTGATGGAGAAAATGGAACTAAGGAGAAGGCTAGCTAGCAAGATCAAAGGAAAGATTCTTCCTCACATAATAAGGGATCTCAATGCCAGGAGTAGGAACCTGCGATTTACCATACACAAAGGGCGTCATCAGCATACTGCGGAGATTGCAGGGACAGATCGAAATCTGGTCCCATGGAGACACACGGTTGATCTCCTCAAAAGAGAGTGCAGTTGCAACGAATGGCAGATTACGGGCTGCCTTGCAAACATGCTCTTTGTTACATTATCTCAAAGCACAATCACAATATGGAAGACTATGTAGATCACTACTACTCTGTTGGGATGTTTAAATCGGCCTATGAGGAAAGTGTTATGCCAATGACTGATAGGCTGCAATGGCCTAAGGTTGATGTGGGTTTCAAGCTTTGGCCACCTATTCTGAAGAGGTCTGCTGGTAGGCCACGAGAAAGAAGGATCAAGGGGGTTGAAGAAGGAGGGAGGATGATTCGTCAAGTGAAGTGCAAAAGGTGTAGTCAGGTCGGTCACATGCAAAAAATATGCGATGAGCTGTTTATGACTCTGATGCTCCTCCTCCAGCACCACCTAAGCCACAGAGAATCCGTTCAAAGAAAGCAAAAGTAGTAGTAGTCCAGCAGGAAGTTGCAACCCAAGAATCAGCTCTACTGACCAACAGTCCAGCAGGCAACGCTAGGAGGTAGGCCACAAACATTTAGTGATTTTCATTGTCGAGTTTGGAGTATAAACACTGACTTTTCTTCCTGCTTATTTGTTACAGTCGTACAAGGCTATTGGAACTCGAAGGGACAGCTAATGGTAGCCCAGCAGCAGCGAGCACTGAAGGTCTAGGTACTTCTTCATCATCTAGGAAGCTGGACTTTGGGGAGAACGCACAGAAGCTACAGCCATCAAAGAAAAAGGCGAAATGTGTTTAATAAAACACATGCTTCTGTTTTTATTTTGTAGTAATGCCAAACTTTTAAGGCCAAAAGTGATGTATGTAGTCTATTTATGCCAAACGTGTAAGGCATATCTGTAACCTATTCATGCCAGACTTGTAAGGGTGACATTTATTTCGTGACATTTTTGCTTGCAAATCATTGACAGACTATGTTATTGCTTGCATATATGCATGCATGTCATTATCAGACTATATTTTTAGTTCACATCAGTCCATCCACTACTTTCGTATAGACATGCGATGCTAATTTAACCCATTGGGTGAGTTGTACAGAACTTGATGTCTTCTCATCTGCCGTTGAACCCAAAAGGGCAAAATGGCCTTTTCATCATCAATCTCTCACCTCAGCACAAAGGAAATAGTATTTTATTACTTGCGGTCTGTTCTGGCAAAGAGTTCAGTGTGAATCGGCAAATGTCAGCGAAGTTCAGTGTCCCACAGCCAATTTTCTATTTTTGATTGAGCAGTTCCACTGAATAATTTGTTGTGATTGCAGCAGATTGGCCATTGAATTTCTTTGACAGTTCCGAGTTTTGAGTTGCAAGTGCAAGTGTTAGTTCTGCTTCGACTAAGCTATTTTACATTCATCAATTCTTCAGCACTTTGTTGAGAAGGTGTCATGTTTAGTCTCGTAATTGGGAGTTTATTTGAGCTCAGATCAGACTTTATTTCGCATTTGCTCTTTCAGAGCTATAATTGTAATGATTAATATTCAGTACGCTACAGACTAGTACTGTCCATGCTGTGAGAGATTGTAATGCATAATGCATAACACGTATTCAGTAAGCTACAACTGTCCATGCTGTGAGAGATTGTAATGCATAACACGTATTCAGTAAGCTACAGTGCTATATTATCCATGGATATTTCTTCTTTTGATGTTCTTTTGTCGAGGTCCAGATGTTAGGTGTTTTGGATGGTCAACTTTACTTGATTAGGTGCCTAACATTGTTGTTTGATTTATTTATATTTTTCTGTAATACTGTGCCATGTCAAACTATGGGGCAAAAGAATTTCTTAACCACCGGGCACAGGGCATCCGCGTCCCATCCAAATCCTCGTCAATCCACGGAACTGCCAAATACACAGAAAAGCAAGGGACTAATTGTCAGGACCTACTGAGGACCCAACAGATTCGAGACTGAATACGAGATGGAAAAGGAGATTCAGAACTCAAATATGGTGGTAACCAGATATATTGACCAATATTCGATAGGCAAATTAGAGGTTAGAAGCTAGTTCTACTTGCTAAGAACCCTAGATTACAACCAACTTCAACTCCAAGTCTCGCAACCACCTGCTCCCCAACTTAAGTAGTCTGGAGATTAACTTTTACAACAAGGTTAAAACAAAAAGGAAAGGCAAAGTACAGTGCGGTAATTGTAATTCCCGGTAAAGGCTTATTCGCCGTCCATCTCTTCAAAGCGTTATGCTTCCATCTCCACCGTCCATTCGTCAGTTCCCGCTTTCTTCAATTTACCAGTTCCCGCCTTCATCGACAATAGACAGCGCCGCCACCATAGGGTCCTGACATCTCCTTCCTCCTTTGAGAAGATTCTTGTCCACGAGAATCATTGGTTGGCCACCACTCATTCATAATGTTGTTGTAGAAGGTTGGAAAGGTAGCTTTGATAAAGAATTCATCTTCCCAGGTTGCATTTTCCACTGGTAGATTGAGCCATTGCACTTTCCACATTACAGTATTGCCTCTTGGTACTGATCTTGTTTCCAGTACTCGAACTGGTTCCACCTTGATATAACCTTCTGGTGTGACCAGTGGTAAATTGTCTTGGGGTACAACTTTCGGTCCCAGATGCTTTTTGAGTTGACTCACATAGAAAACAGGATGTATCTTTGCAGATTCAGGCAACTGTAATCTGTATGCCATTTTACCTATCGTATGCAGAATTTTGAAAGGCCCACAGAACTTAGTTGTCAACTTCAAGTTCTGATTGATTCCAAAGGCTGCTTGTATGGCTGCAACTTGACATATACCATTTCTCCTTCCTCAAAAGATCTCTCTGACCTCTTATTGTCAGCATACTTCTTGATTCTTGCTTGGGCATTAGCAAGGTTTGCCTTGAGTTAGGTAATCATTGCTTGTTTTTCAGTTAGGAAATCCAGAGCTAGAGATTCTGGGCCTGGGATCATAATCTCACTAATCATTGGAGGTTGGCCTGGAATGGTGTTGTTTTGATGCATGTGTGATAATTTGTGTTATACCACCACTCTGCTAGAGCCAGCCAAGAACTCCACTTCTTTGGTTCCGGAAACACCATGCATCTGAGGTAGCTCTCAAGACACTGGTTGACTCTTTCCATTTGGCCATCACTTTGTGGGTGGTAGGCAGTGCTATAGTTCAGGTCCACCTTCATTGATTTGAACAGGTCTTGCCACAAGTCACTTGTGAATATCCTGTCCCTGTCTATTACAATGGCAGCTGGAAGGCCGTGTAATTTTAAACACATTATCCAGAAAGAGTTGGGCCACCTGATGAGCAGTAAAGGGGTGACTCACAGGAAAAAAGTGAGCATATTTTGTCAAGCGATCCACTACCACCATGATAACATCCTTTCTGTTGGACTTGGGTAAACCTTCCACGAAATCCATTGAGAGTTGAGACCAAGCTTGGCTCGGTATTGGAAGAGGGTCTAGCAGGCTGGGTACTGACAATGCTCAACTTTAGCCCTCTGACAAACTGGGCATTCAGAGACAAATTGCTCCACCATCCTCTTCATACTTGGCCAATAGAAAATTCTTTTTAATCTCTGATATGTTGCTCGTATGCCTGAATGCCCTCAATGGCAGATGAGTGTAGGACAGTAAGGATTTTGACTCGAAGATCAGTATGTGCCCCAATATAGATTCTTCCATGGTATCTAATGATCCCAGAGTGGAGAGTGAACCCAGGACAAGAGGTGTTGTTTACTGTCAGCTTCAACAAAAGTTCCTGACAGGTATCATAATTTAGATAGCTCTCTTCAAAATCATTTTTCCAAGATGGAACAACTTCTGTAATAGCATTACAAGAATGATCTCTTCTTGATAGGGCATCAGCTACTTTGTTTTCTTGACCTTTCTTGTACTCAATTGAGTAATCGAATTCAAGTAGCTTTAACATGAGCTTGTGTTGAATACCCTCAGTGATTCTTTGATTCATCATGAACTTCAAGCTTTGATGGTCAGTTTTAATGATGAGTTTGCCTCCCAGGAAATAATGCCTCCATTTCTTGATTGCTTCCAGGATGGCTAATGCTTCCTTGTGATAGGTTGATTGAGCAGATGCCTTGGGTCCTAGAGCTTGACTATAGAATGCAATAGGTCACCCACCCTGCATCAAAACTGCTCCTATAGGTGCTCATGATATAAGTTCTTTCAGCCTGTTGAAGGCAATTGTCTGCTCCACTGTCTAATGAAAATTGTTTTTCTTGAGAAGATCATACAATGGCCTGCAAGTGATGCCATAGTCCTTGATGAACCTCCTATAATAACTTGTAAGCCCCAAGAAACTTCTGAGCTGTGTGATGGTTGTAGGTCTTGACCAATCCACAATTGCTTCAATTTTTGCTGGGTCAGTTGCTACCCCTTGTGCACTGATGACATGTCCAAGGTACTCAACTTTATCAGTTGCAAATACACATTTGCTTCTTTTAGCAGGAAGGTTGTTCTGTCTCAGGACTTCCAAGGCTAGAGAAATGTGCTTCTTGTGGAGCTCCAGGGTTGGACTGTAAATTAGAATATCATCAAAGAATACCAATATAAACTTCCTGAGATAAGGACTGAAAATCTGGTTCATAAATGATTGAAAGGTCGCTGGTGCATTATTAAGTCCAAATGGCATAACCAGAAATTCAAAATGTCCAAAATAGGTGCTGAATGTTGTTTTGTGAATACCAGCTTCGTTCATCCCTATCTGATGGTAGCCACTCCTGAGATCCAACTTTGTGAAGAACTTTGCCCCAAAAAGTTCATCCAAAAGATCCCTGTTTGAGAATTGAGATCTCTATAGTCAATGCACATTCGCCATGAGCCGTCTTTCTTCCTTACTAGAATGGCAGGAGAAGAGTAAGGGCTAGAACTTGGTCGAATTATTTGTTCCTGAAGCAAGGCTTGGATGAGTTTTTCAACTTCATCCTTCTGTTTGTATGGGACTCTGTATGGCCTGATATTAGGAGGTTTGCTATCAGGTTTGAGTGGAATAGTGTGATCACAGTCTCTATTTGGAGGTAAACTTGTAGGTTCAGAGAAAATATCCTCAAATTGAAACAAGAGATCTGATATTTCATCATCAGTGCAATTCTGAGTTTTTGTTGTTGGTCCAGTGGAGATGAGATTAATTTGCACCACATAGCCCAATATGCCTTTGGCAGCCATTTTCTGTATTTTTGCAGCATTAACATTACTCTCTAGAGGAGGAGTAGTGAAATCAGAGAAAGTCACTTTCTTCTTGCCATTTTTGTTGATGGACAACTGTCTAGTTTCTTCCCTCAGATCCAGACCAATTGGACTGTGTGCCTTTATCCAATCACAACCCAAGGCCGTGTCATATCCTTTTAGAGGCAGAAGCTAAAAGTTGTTACTGAATTGTTCACCTTGCACTGTATAAGAAGCCTGTTGGATATATGCTGATGATTCCAGATAGCCCCCCCCCCCCCCCCCCCCACCC
>LAPY01001140.1:111221-138718 GCA_000970635.1 Eragrostis tef
ACATATATATATATATATATATATATATTGTTTCATGTGTTGACATTTCTGGTTGTCATTACTGTCTTCTGTGTACAGATGATCGCAGATAAAAAGGTCAAGACGTGTATTCAACAAAAGATGTTCGGTAGTTCTTGATAACAGCAATCAGCAAATGAAGTTCTAAGGAATAATTCCAGTATATAATTTTATATAGTTTCAGATGATTCTGAATCTGCTTGAGCACGCATCAGCATTACTTAGAAACCTATGCATATATTTATATTGTAGGATTCAGAAATACCAACAAATTTTTTTAGATATTGTTTTCTTAAGAATTCACTGTATGTTCACAATGCTATACAACTTACCATAAGAGTGCTTTTACAATATACCATGATACTGGGGAATGAAAAGTATCATGGATACAATCTAACCTTTCATTTAGATGGGCAAAATTGTAATTAGTCTCTGAATTAGTCTGACACCCTTAGAGATAATTAGGTCAAATAAAAAAAAAACATTCGCACATTGTTTCGCGGTCCATGGTTGATGCGGCCGGCTCCACCAGTTGTCGCAGTTCGGATCCGACCACCGCCTCCGGCATTCGCTGTTCAGCCCGCGATTTAGCTCCCTGCCGCCGTCCGTCCTCGTTCCGTGCACTCTTCTGCTTCCTATCGGATCCGTGCCGGAGACATGCTCCGTCCTTGCTCCCCCCGTACCCAGAGTATAAATAGAAGAAACGAAGACAGGGGAACAAATCGGTTTCACAACATCCGTTCCCACTTTGTTTGCTATCACCATTGTCTTGGAGATTGAGAAAGACTTTCAAGTGAACAAGCGCCCATCCGAGTTATTACGCATGCTGTATACTTTAGGAATAGCTGATTCAGTATGCTTTCTGTCTACGTTGTGGCTTGGCTTTGTATTTGCCTCACTGAAAAACAGAAGATGATTTTGATGATTTGTGTCTGTGTTTGCGAGGTTAACACTACTTACACAATACCCGTGGAACTAAAATGTATCATGATTAAGATCTGAACCGTCGGATGGACGAAATAGACGGTGTGCATTCATTGGGTCCACCATAAATGCATACTTTTATACATACCTCTTCCTAACTTTCGGACTATTCTATGAAAAGTTTTTTTTTTCCTGATGTGCAAGTGAAGCTTGTGGTTAACCTCATTCATGTACAATTCATGTCTAAATATATAATAATTTTATGCATACAGGATACACCACCGTATTATAAGTATCGTTGATTCAATGGATGGCTTTCTTCAAGGAGACAATGATAACGGGGTATTTGGCCTTCCCTTTCTTGAGGTGATTTGCAACGATGGAAGCATACTCCAAGAATAGGTCATCTATGATGGAGACGCCGAAGTGATCCATGATCAGTGGCTCGATCACTGCCCTTATGCACTTGGCTATGCTCCCCCCGCTCCGCTCACAATTAAGCACCGCCTCAGCATCCGAGTCATCATGGGGGTCCCAACTTGACTCAAATAGTCTAACATATTCGATGTTGAACGTTCCCTGCTCCTTTATTAATGCCTCCACCTCATTCACTGATGGTGCATAAAATGGAAGGTTGAAGGAGCGCAATTTCTCCTTTTCCACGCTGCCCTACAATTTATCCACCATATAAGGTCGCAGTAATTTTTTTTGAATTTGCATGCGTGCGCATGTACATGTGTGTCAGCCAATAATTTGAATATCTCCATTAATTGTAAGTACAATTGTTACTTGTAGTCTGATAATAAACATTTTAGTTTGTAGAATGTCGCTATGCAAGGTGAAACAATCTCTAAGGTTGTATATGTATACCTTTCGGACCAGAGACTGGAGGGCTTCGGCAAGCAATTCCCACATACGTCCCACATCTCCATGCATCAGCATCTCTTCACTCTTTCGGCTAAGAAATGTTAGTACCATACGTCCGCCAAATACAAGTTCTGTGTAACGCAGCATAAGAAACAACTCAAAGTCCTTTTTGAATTGTTCTTGGAACAACTTTACCACGATCGGTGGAGTAGTCTTCCCAATGTAGATATTTCCGTCATTTAGATATGTTCCACTGGAGAGATCCTCGGGGACCTAACAAATTAAGCACCATATATACATACATTAAAGACAAAAAACAATTTAATTAATGACCTGCCTTACTATGTTCCTAATTTCAATTGTTTATAATTTTAAATAAGAATTATTTCACTCTTTTGGTTGAAAAAATAGCTGCACAGGTCACAGGATTTTGCAAGATCTTGAATGATTCAAATACGTTGCTAATAGAGGAAAGTAGGTACGAATGCAATTCTTCTCAATCCAGAAAAAAAGGGAAAAAAAAGGACTGCTGTATTGACATAGCAAGCTCCAACACAAATGTAGATATTTTACCCGAAGCTCCAGGGTGCACATTCTCTTAATATATATATGTATACCTTGGAGCGCCACATGAGGCAGAAGGATGAATGGAAGAAATGGACGCTCTGGCCGGGAAAGAGCCTCGTGTAGAAGGAACCCGGCAGCCCCGCGACATAATATGGAGGCGCCACCATCTTCCCCTTCTCAACGATGAGGTTTTGGAGCTGTTCCAGCGATCGGAAGACGAGGTTGAAATCGTTTCCAGGAAGATCGTTCAGGAAAAACTGCACCTCCACAGCTCGCAGATGGTCCATCTCCTGGTCACAGGCATAGGCGCGGATGGCGCTCATCACCTCGGATACGAAGAGCAGCGTGTTTGGCCCGGACGAGCAGCCAAGGTCAGCACAAATCATCGTGCTCCGAGAGGCCAGCGACAGGTACAGCTCTTCTATAGCCTTCTTGAGGACTGGCTTGGTCTCCAGTATGGCCTTCTCCTGCAGAAAATGGAGGTCAATTATCATGCGATTCGCATAGCTAGATGGTACATATGTATATATCAAAGACTAGTGGGGATTTGAACGAACCTGGAGCCTGGAGTTGGTGGCGTAGCTATTTGCGCCGTCTCCGGTTGCCATACGCAAGTCTATGTCTACCTTCATGGCTAGTGATTATCAGCTTCAAATGCTCCAGTTCTTTTTTTTTATTTGGTTGAGATACGATCAATTATCAGCTTCAAATGCTCCAGTCCTTCTGGGCGCGCGGCCACTATCTTATGGAGGCAACCAGGCATCGCGGTGGGGGAGAGGTGTAATGGGCTTCTAGCTGGACGGTAGCGCTGGCCACTTTTATTTATTCACAGGAGACCGGTCCAGACTTTTCCACGCTCACCGTGACAACATGCGGCATCATATTTCCAATATTGTACAGCGCATGCGTTTCACGTGCTGTTGTCTGTTCACCGCACGATCTGATCGGTTCACCAAACAAAGTGTAGATGGTTAGCTTTCTTGTGGTAGAATCAAACAATCCGGATTCATATCTCACTTGGTACAAGTGTTGTATTTAGGGGCGAAGGGCAACAACCCTCTCAAAGAAGAAACATTGCACACATTCTTTCATTGGGATGGAAAACATTCTCTCATTCTCATATTAAAAATCTTGCTATATGTCACAATTTTTCTAATGTAACATCTAATTGATTGCAAATGAAACAACCACTGAGACAAACCTAAGTAAAATATAGAAGGCATCATGCGGCTTCTGTCTGGATGACTGTGTCATTCTTCTTTTATTTGTTTCACGTATTTGGTAGCCCCAGCAACATTAATAGGCAGGCCGAACATCGTTAGGAAGTGATGCTTTGCTCCTGACGATTCAAATTAGGCTTCCCCCTCTCATAGAACTGCAACATGACTAGGACTGGACCAAAAGCTTGAAGCTCGCAAGCTGGTTCAGCTCATTCCTAGCTCGGCTCGGTTGTAAATTTTAACGAGCCAAGCTCAAGATCTAGCTCGTTTCACGAGCCTAATGAGCCAATTGGCATCAAGTAATATGCTTTATTTTATCAATTATTTTGACCATGAAAACTACGGTTTTGAAGTCCTAAAGTCTTAAAGTGTTACCGTCATCTCTATTTGAATCAAATTTAACATGTTTTGTATGGTAATCTTTAAAAATTTACACATAATATCTCTAGTTTTATATCGATCACATTAATATCCAGCTCGCGAGTTTAACAAGCCGAGTCAAGCCAACATGTTGGCTTGTTAAGATAATGAGATGAACCGAGCCAACTCATTATGTTAACGAGCTGAACAGAGCCAGCCCTAGACACGACAGACCAAGGCGCACAATCAAACAGTTCGATGCTCGATTGACCTCAGTGGCACCTACTCGCCTCGAGTCGACCCTCTCAATCCCGAATTCAGATTGATGCATCCAGAATCAATATCCTTGTAGGCTTGTAGCTCGCTTCGAAATCATATATGGGCCGCTAATCGAGATTCTTGCCACATCGCATTGAGCGCATCTACAGTTCTGCACCCATAAACAGCAGTTTAGGTAGCTCCACGTTTGGTGTTGAATGAGGCTAAGCATTGCAATTGGTGTCCAACGAAAACGAAGCTAGACTTGCAATGGGAATGGGAGCCTAGGCGGCTTGTGAGAGAGAATGCGAGGTGCTGAGACTTTGGATGCTGGGAGAGAGACCATCGGCTAGGAAAAATATTTCGGTAACAAAAAAATATCAGAGATCACCAATAGACATGAAATTCAGGATTTTTGGAAATTTCTGCAAACAAAATTTGATATTTTCAAATATAACAAAACAATTTAGAGTCATGTAGGGTCTCAAGGATGGAATTTTGTTGGTACCATTTATTTCAACAATATCACGGACCCCATCCGAAAAAGATGAAATGTCAGATATTTTAACGAAATTTCGCCAAAATTGTTTTCCCCGTCGGCAGTTGGAAGAAAACCGAAGCTAACGGACGTTAGGTGTTGATGGAAGGTGACGCACGGTGCTGGGGTTCGCCAAATACGTGGGACAAAAATAAAGGGCTGGCTGCAGCGTGGCGGCTACGAATCATGCGTAGCCTCCTGCCACGGCCAGTAGAAAAGATCGAAGACAAAAACACACGACCCATCACAAATGACTTGAAAAACCATTTTAATAGAATATTCTGTTTATGTTATAGAATATTCTGTTTTATGTCGACTATCATGGAGAACTTTAATACAAATCATAGTTCAGCAATAGTAATGTATGATATTTGGCAATGTTCAGCTATAGTAATGTATGGTATTTGGAAGAGTGAAATGCACCCATGGTACATAAACTATTTAGGAATGGTCATCTAAGTACATAAACTCCTAAAGTAACCATCTAGGTTCACAAACTATTTAGGAACGGTCATCTAAGTAGGTAAACTCCTATATAGACATGCCACCAGTGATGGAGAGGCACATGCTTGGGGCTGAAAAATTGCATAAACAAGACCCTACCTAGCAATCGGGAGGTGAGGCGGTGACCAGGAGACGACCTAGGAAAGGAGGCGAAAGACCCTCGTTCGATCCTATGCCGAGCGGAGTCGACAATCGTGCTGTTGGTTGCCATGATTTTTCTGAAATATCGCCACCTCAGCTCCCGAAGGAATTTTAAACTAGACAAATATAACATAATTAGTTTATGGCCACTTAGGAGTTTATGTACCTAGGTGACTATTCTTAAATAGTTTGTGAACCTATATAGTCACTTTAGAAGTTTATGTACCTAGATAATCATCCCTAAATAGTTTATGTACTTCGGGTGCATTTCACTCCACCACTGAGATTTGGATCCTATGCTCATCGGGGGGCAATAGTGATGTATGTTCTTCTTTTGCTGATGCTAACACACAACTGACAATTCATCTTCCCATGAGGGCCCCCTCCATTTAATTAACAATAGTTGCCTAAAATAGCTTTCAACAATTGGGCGAAATCGGAACCAAACCATCAGAAAATATGTTTATTGGCTTATATTAATCGATAGGAACCTGGAAAAGCAATTCAATCTTTTGACTCCCTGAGCGTTCTAACTTCTCAGTCAGGCCCAAGGCCCCGTATACATGCTTGTCAAGTATTTTAGGCCTTTAAACACTGGGCCCATTTATCTCTGGTCTTGATCTTTCTAGCTTCCTTCGCTAATTAATAGTTTCGTCGTCAGTTCTTATCATTATGTCCTTCTTTATCTTATAGTAGCATTCTTTATTTGACAATTGAGACATATATACTTCATTTCCAATACTGTATGTGCTTTATAAACAAATGCATTTTATATTAGATGTTTGATTTATCCAATTAGTCTCAATGAAGTACCATTATAAATCCAATATTAATTGAAAAATTGTAACAAAGGGGCTGAGTACATGTTGACAAAATTGCAACAAGGGCAGCTGGCAGTTGTGTGCCATGCAGCCGGTTTGGTTACTGATATTGACGAGGATAAAATGGATAGGGATATCCTGTAGCCTGAGGTCACTGCCTCAGTCTGGTCTTTTGTTTTTTTCGAAAGATGAACATTGCCGGCATATATATTCATAAGAAGAAGTAGAGTTGTTTACACAAAGTGTGTAGCGACACAAACATACTTAGGAGCATGGGCTAAGTATGCGAAGAACTAAACTGACTACTCACTAATGATCTGATCAACTAAGGCTAAAAGCTGTTTGGCACCAGCCGTTCCCCATAACCTTGCTTCATCTTTTATTTCCGAAATCAAACGATGGACGGGCTTCTCATTGCGCTGGAAGACACGATCATTCCTCTCCCTCCAGATTTCTGCCTCAGTCTGGTCGCAACTACCAAATAAAGATGCAAGTAGCAAAGTTAGTATGTCAACAATGTTAGTATATATAGTTCAAGGCAACAATGTCAGTAGGTCAACAAAGTAGAAAATAGAAATAAGAATAAATTTGCAGCATTGAATCTAGATGATGCAGTGGGCCTCGCTATAATTCAGTCAGCTGAAATGAAACGGTTCCTTCACTACCCCCCAAAACTGCCTAATTTCTAAGTTTTTTTCTCAACGAATTCAAAGCAAGAGCATGGACTAATATCTGAAGAATAATGTGCTTCCGTGGACGATCGTGACAGGTGTTCAACAACTTTGTGATTGGAAGATGTTTCAACGGTCAATAATATAGCTGGGCAAACCTCTACCGTTCTGTCGTGTGCCGCCTTCGTCTGACCTTCGTCTGACCAGTGTACAAGAACGCAGGCAGCACGGCGCTCAATATCGTAGCATTTATATGGCTGTGTTGCGAGTGGTTCTTGCCAGTCCAGGTACCAACCTTTCTTGTGCGCACAGATGGCGTCCAATAGCCTGGCCGTCTTTTGTGTTCTCTTGGCGTCCCTCCTGTTCGTCGCGCAGACGGTGCTTGCCGTCAGAGGCCTTGCTGAACCAAATGGTACTTTACTTCAACTTGAACATCTTTTGTTATGATCTAGGTGTAGCATGATACAAGTTAGGTCTTGATGTTTTGTCCCATCTAATGTTTATTTCTGTTGCAATATGGTGATTTCTGCGTAAAAGTGATATCGTGACTGAATGGCTATTGCAGATTACAGAACCCAGTATTCGAGTCCAGGTTATCCGGCGGTGCCATATTCCCCACCACATTAGTTTTTCGACAACCCTCTTTTGCTTGATATATAAACTTATGGGCGCCTAATCTGGGAGGAAAAGAGGAAATATGTAGGGGAGAATTTCATCAAGACACCTCATCGACCGGTCACAAAATAAGAGATCAATATCATACTAGAAGAAGACTATGAAACTGTGCACTGAGAGTAGCAATTTTATTTCATAGAAGAAGACTAAAAAGCTGATGTGGCACTCTAGATAACTGTGAAATGAAAGGTGCCACTGGCAAAAACTCTGGCTTCAATCAAGAATATTAAGCTAGGCTGCAAATCAGAAGTGCCGATTTCAGATCTTGCTCCTCGTCGCTGAGTCCGGTTTTGCTCCTCCTTTCCCCTTCCTCTTGGACGACGTGTCACCGGAGATGCTGCCCATGGCCTTGGCCCGCTCCCGCAACAAAACCTTCTGCACCTTCCCCGTGGGGGTCTTGGGCAGCTCCTCCACGAACACCACCGTCCTCGGCGCCATGTACCGCGGCAGCCTGGTCCGGCAGAATTCCATGATTTCCTCAGCGCTCACGCTCGGTACTGCGCCGCCGCCGTCCCTGAGGAGCCTGACGACGAACGCGCACGGCGTCTCGCCCCAGAACTCGTCGGGCCGCCCGACGACCGCCGCCTCCGCCACGTCCGGGTGCGCGAACAGCGCGGCCTCCACCTCGACCGTGCTGACGTTCTCCCCGCCGGAGACGACGACGTCCTTGGCCCTGTCCACGAACCTCACGTACCCGTCGCCGGCGTCCCGCACGGCGAGGTCCCCCGACCGGAGCCAACCACCGGCGAGCGCCTCCGCCGTGGCTGCCACGTCCTTGTAGTACCCTCGCATCACCGTGTTGCCGCGGAGCATGACCTCGCCCACGGTGCGCCCGTCCGCCGGGACGCTCCGCATCGTCGCGGGGTCCTTCACGTCCACCTCCTCCAGCCCGCCCGCGAGGGGGACGCCCTGCCGGGACTTGAGCCTCGCGCGCTGCTCCGGCGGCAGCGCGTCCCACTCATCGGGCTTCCACGCGCACACCGTCGCGGGGCCGTACGTCTCCGTCAGGCCGTACCCGTGGATGACGTGGAACCCCAGCGCCTCCATCCGGAGCAGCACCTGCGGCGGCGGCGGCGCGCCGCCGGCCTTCACGGTCACACCGGCCGCCGGCAGCGGAAGCCATGACCGCTCCTCGTTGGCTGCGGCGATCATGGCCAGCACCGTCGGCGCGCCGCCCATGTGCGTCACGCCGTGCCGGGCGATGGCGTCGAAGAGGGCCGCCACGCCCCAGACCAGGCACCAGCCGTTGCAGTGGAACATGGGCACGGTCCACAGGTACACGGGCGCCTTATTCTTCGGCCCGGCCCCGTGCATGTCGTGCATCAGCACGGAGGCGATGCTGTTCAGGTACGCGCCGCGGTGGCTGTACACCACGCCCTTGGGCCGCGATGTCGTCCCACCGGATCGAGAACCCCCGCGGCGACGGCGCACCGGTGTTGTTAACCAGTGCCTCGTACTCGTAGTGGTGATCATCTGTTGGAACAGTTGGTGCTGCTGGATTGGTGTCGAGAACCTCTTTGATTAGCACCAACAGTGGACGCCGGGATCCGGCCTTGGTACTCATGAGGGTGAGAGCTTCCAGGGCAACGCCAAGCAGAACACTGTCGACAAAGATGACCTTGGCCTCCGAGTGCGTAAGCAGGGTACACGCCATGGCGGCATCCAGGCGCGAGTTGAGCGCGCAGATGACTGCCCCTGCCATTGGGATGCCGAAGTGGAGCTCGCACACTGCAGGAATGTTTTGTGCAAAAACAGCCACCTGCACATAGCAAGCATAAAAATTCATTGTCATATTGCTGCTTGGCTGACGACGATCAATTGAACCAGGAATCACAGGGGGTTAATTACCACGTCATGACGCGCAACGCCGAGTTCAACAAGGGCTGCCGCAAGGGAGACGCAGCGTACCCAGGTCTCCCGCCAGGTGCGTGCCGTGCTCCAACGACCAGACGCCACGATGGCGATCCGGTCGGGGTAGGCGGCCGCACTGCGCTGGAGGAAGCTGATGGGTGTCAGCGGCACATTCTTCCGAGCTGCGCATACCACGGTCGCTTCCATTGCCGTGGTGCATGCAGTGCCCACTAGCTACTTGTGGCGGGAATGGCGCCATAGGAGAAAGTGTGTAGTGAGGGTTAAAAGGCTGTGAAGGTGTTACGCCCTCGTTCTGAATAGATTTTTTTATCTTCAGCCTGTGATAACGAGTTTCATAATTTTATTTTGATTTTTATGGTTTGGAACTATGGTTTAACGCTCTTTCCTTGTTCTTATTTCAATCTCAAGCATCCATTGTTTCTGGCAAGTACTACTGGGTTTGAACACAAACTACAGCAATGTTTATAAGATTTTTTTTCTTAAAAAAACACTTATTTCTTCAGTGGTAAATTTGAAAGCAAAATTTGCATACACAAATAAGAGTATCGAAATAAACCAGAGCAGACGTCAATCTACTTTGTATTCCTTATTAAATTACAAACTAAAAAGAGAGTTTATAAACTCGAATGCATATTTGCGGAACTACACATGATACTCGTGGAGAAAGTCTGCTGAGGACGACAGTAACTTGTTAATGCACATAACAACACAAACCAGTCATAATCTTTTTTTTTTGAGAATACAAACCAGTCATAATCAGTCTCCCAGAAGTGTCTTAGATTGATTCTTTGTATTCGTGGTGTACAAGGATATGAAGACAAAAAGGCTAATTTGCGGGCCCGTGCATCTACGTCTCCAATGCTTGGAAGACACGTGAGTGAACCAAAATGGTTGCACGTGGTAAGTTACAAAAGATAAGAAGAACCATGGAACTCCAATGATTCCTTGATCCACGTAGTTCCAAGAATTAAACCTTTGATGATCAAGAGAACATGGTTTGGGTAATTTATTATGCAACTTCGCCTGCCCAAACTTACATGAGCCTGTCAATTTTATACTTTAAGGTGCTAGTTGTTTGTAACTATGGAACTACGTAGAGTTTTTCTTGCTAACAATAATATTTTTGTTTCGAAAAGAGAAAAGTCAATTTTACTCTTTGGATCAATTCTCCTAAACCGTAAACCGCCTCTGACCCTTATAAACAAAATCAGGGCCCAATTTACTCCTTGAATAATTCAGATTGGTTCTATATGCCCTCTATGATAGTACGTTGAAATAAATATCTATGTTAAAATAATTAATCAAACATATTGTTTGATACTATTTATATAGTTCAATAAAAAATGAAAAACATATGGGCTATTGAAGATAGATTGTGTGTGAGCTATCATCACTTAAATTTACGTTTTGAAAGTCACTTATATGCCAAGAAAATAAAAATAAAAATGACAATAATGGTCCATGGCACCAATTTGAATTGTTGGAGAGAGAAAACATAGCAATTTTGCTTTGGGGGGGGGGGGGGGGGGGCAAAAAAAACTAAAATAGCATAGAGCAAAATTGTTTTGAATGTTTTGATTGATAAATTTGTTGTCCCCCTGTAGGATTTTGAAAACATACGGATACAAAAAACACAAGACCGATTGTGCTAAAAAGCAAAAAGGTTCATGTAGAGTGTTTATTACACTACACCGCTGTGCAAACAAATTAGAGGAAATTTCCTGGAGGTAGAACTCAGTACTCATCTACTAGATATCGTCAACTTCTTGTGGAACAACCATTCCGCAAGACCAGGCCATAGTGGCCTACTAAACTTCAGGCATGTCGCAGCACCATGCGCATGACCTGGTCCTAGTGCTCCCACTACTAATTGAATCAATAACTGATCACCAACTCGGGTTAATCCCTCTAACTGAAAGGAAAAACACACACTGACTGATACGACTAACACACAAGGTTATTGCTGACATTTTTGAGAGGATTGCATAATTGGGATACTGCAAGAATTGGAGCAAGAGCTTGGGATTTTCTAAAGATTAGGCAATATATATCATATATATTAAGGGAATGTTCCTGATCATCTTACAAGTATCTGAGCAGAGAGTTTCTGCAAAAAATAAAAACGCATGTGAGCTACCACGAATCATCAAACATTTGACAATTTCCACATTTGTGGTCCTTTTCTTGTGACCAGGTTTCAGAAAATGATGTGAACTAGGGTTCCGATCTTCTGAAAGGTTCTGATAACTCTCGATTTGGTGGAGACTTGACACACGTCGATCCGGCTTCCGAACAACAGATCCGAAACCCCGCAATCGCAGCACCACGTCTCCTAAGGTTATCAACCGTGCAAGCACGATTGACCTCGCCGAGAAGGCTTATCCTTGCCTGCAAATCGAAGAACACAAGCAAGAACACAGAAGAATGCAACCAAATTGCTGAAATCTGGATTAAGATCACAAGTTGGGGTCTCACAAACCGATAAACGGCGAAACTGTTCTTGACAGAATAATCTAAGCAAAACCCAACCCTAACTTGGGCGGCGGCTACTGATAATATAGAGGTGAGGGGCGTTCAAGACCCCTGGACGCGTCCCTAATGGACTCCAACACGATACAAGCCCAAAAGGCCAAATTACGGTGGCACAGCACGAAAACAGATTCTGGACGTCCACTTGTTTCGACGATTCTGGTTGACTCCGGACGAATTTTGACATGAGGCCGGAACCATTGGAAAGGTTGGAAACCAAACAAAGAAAGAGACATGTAATGAAAAGAAAAACAAATGTGTGCTATAAATCAGGCAGTCATATTCGGTACTTAGGAAATTCTGCACATTTGATAGGGAACTTGTATAAACATCCATGTCGCAGAACATCACAGCTGGCATGATAATATTCTATAAAAATATTTATAGTTATTCTTATTCGCCGGAATAACTTGCAGCCCTTATATTTAACACAAATTAAACTTTTTCATAATACTGAGTTGTCACAATGACCAAAAAAAAAGTAACGCATGTGGAAGTCATTCATTCCTCACGTCGATATCAATATGTCTTGTCTTTTTCCACTCTGTATCAGGTATCATGCCCGTGGACTACTTTTGCTTGCAGGTGTCATTTGTTGCCACACATACCCATTGGTTCCATCTTTGTTTTCTAGTTTGCCTTTGTTCATACTTTTGGGCAAAGGAACCAAATGGACGTACTTCTATAACTCATATGATGCATTGGAATCGTTAAACCATGTTGCGAATGAGCCATCACATGTATTTTTCACAGTAGGGCTCTTTTTAGAAAAAAAATCCATAGGATGGTTCTGTTTCCATGCACAATTTAATTATATGGACAAAAATAAGGTTCTGTATAGCAAATTGATCACTTAATTGTTCTTATTTTTTCGTTACAATACAATATCATTGAGTCAAGATTGGCTCAACAAAAGGTATGTGCTAGTGCTATGGAATTGAGGTTGGTGATACATTGCTTACATGAGTGCAACAAACTCATGAATTCCGTCTTCACAGCCCTCACCGTGCTTTGAAGCCCAACTAACATGGTGAGGCCAGCTAAGTTTGTGAAAACTTACCAAGAAAACTGCACATCATTGCGCCCTGCCATCTCTCCTCTGTTTTTGGTCTTCTCTGTTCTCAGATTTAAAATGTGGATCCTGGAATTTTCTTTTCATTCTCCATATTCTACCATCTGATTAGGTTTGTACGGGGATGGTCATTGACACATTGTTACCTGATCTGCTATGAAGCCCACAACCATGACTTAACCATTGGTGGCTGGGAGATTGGCTCCTTAACCATTCCTGATATGTGCGAAGCATTGCTGGCTCAGGCTCCGGACAGTATGGCCAGATTGTCAAAGAGATAAAGGCACGAGCAGCAACCTTCGTAATCACGGACTTTGTGCATCAAGGCCGATTGTCTAATGGCGATGCGCACAGAGTAGCTCGAGGTTCTTTGTTTGATGTATTAGGCAGACATTTGTGGCTGCTAGATCCGCCTGATGGCGTTTGTAACTCATACAATGTCACTGAGTAATAAAGTATGAGTCCTCAAAAAAAAAACCTGACATGCGCACCCATTAATAATGGGCCATTATTGCACAACTGGGCCCAACACTGATGCCTTTTTTATTTGGAATGGCCCAACACTAATGCTTAGGAGGCCGATGGGGGTTGGGGTGTGTGTGGACTCCCATTGTTCAAGTAGAGTGTGGTACATATTGAGACCGTAGGCGGCGAGTAGCTTACAGAAAAGCAATGGCATTGCACAAGTGAGGGATTGTACTTTCTGGAGCAAATGACTTTTTAGTAATAAAATTTTGATTATTAAAATACTGGGCCTATTTCACAAAATGGCCAATGTCTTCACTGTTGGCCAAACGAATGTGAAAAAAAAATCAAACATACATACACGCCTACACATTATGTTAGACCAGATCAGAGAAACATTTTCTTTGGGTTGGTTTGTATATCAATGAGTATAATTTTTTGTTTAGAAGATGTCATAATCTCGGAGCCTAAGAGATCGATATGTTTTCTCTTATCATCGAATTCTGTTTCAGTAATTGTTGATTTATGGCTTTTATTTCAAAACTCTAGGAAGAAATACATGACAATTCTAGAATAATGCATGTTATGGAGCTGGGTTCCATTTTTTTTAACATCTTCCTCCTACAGGTTAACTGCAAATATAATGTCAGATAGAGAGAAACAATGAAGTTAGAGTGTAAAAGTAAGCTTCATGTGCTCTTTGAATGCGTGCATTTTGGGCATTTGTTCTTTGCACCGCTTTCTTTTTTCCCCTTGTACTCCCACCTGTTTTCAATGAGGACAATAACAGTTGCCGATTAAGATTCTGAAGTTTTTGAAATTTTATAATACTGTTCATAAAACTTAACTGTCGAGTCCAACAAAAGAAATACATAGGTTGATGTAACCTCTGTACTTAAGGCAACACAACACACGTGGCAACCTGTGACCTGTTTAATTGCAAAAATTGCAAATCAAAGATTTTTTCTTTTAAAAAAATGTGGCTCTCCTAGCTTGAAATGACATGCATGATAAGGCATCCATAGGTCCACAGAATAAAGGAGCGATCAGAAGGCTAACTGTACTTTTGAAACTAATGTCATTAACTGGCGGCGTCTATTTGGCAATTGCCATTTTACCTGACATGCGCACCCATTAATAATGGGCCATTATTGCACAACTGGGCCCAACACTGATGCCTTTTTTATTTGGAATGGCCCAACACTAATGCTTAGGAGGCCGATGGGGGTTGGGGTGTGTGTGGACTCCCATTGTTCAAGTAGAGTGTGGTACATATTGAGACCGTAGGCGGCGAGTAGCTTACAGAAAAGCAATGGCATTGCACAAGTGAGGGATTGTACTTTCTGGAGCAAATGACTTTTTAGTAATAAAATTTTGATTATTAAAATACTGGGCCTATTTCACAAAATGGCCAATGTCTTCACTGTTGGCCAAACGAATGTGAAAAAAAAATCAAACATACATACACGCCTACACATTATGTTAGACCAGATCAGAGAAACATTTTCTTTGGGTTGGTTTGTATATCAATGAGTATAATTTTTTGTTTAGAAGATGTCATAATCTCGGAGCCTAAGAGATCGATATGTTTTCTCTTATCATCGAATTCTGTTTCAGTAATTGTTGATTTATGGCTTTTATTTCAAAACTCTAGGAAGAAATACATGACAATTCTAGAATAATGCATGTTATGGAGCTGGGTTCCATTTTTTTTAACATCTTCCTCCTACAGGTTAACTGCAAATATAATGTCAGATAGAGAGAAACAATGAAGTTAGAGTGTAAAAGTAAGCTTCATGTGCTCTTTGAATGCGTGCATTTTGGGCATTTGTTCTTTGCACCGCTTTCTTTTTTCCCCTTGTACTCCCACCTGTTTTCAATGAGGACAATAACAGTTGCCGATTAAGATTCTGAAGTTTTTGAAATTTTATAATACTGTTCATAAAACTTAACTGTCGAGTCCAACAAAAGAAATACATAGGTTGATGTAACCTCTGTACTTAAGGCAACACAACACACGTGGCAACCTGTGACCTGTTTAATTGCAAAAATTGCAAATCAAAGATTTTTTCTTTTAAAAAAATGTGGCTCTCCTAGCTTGAAATGACATGCATGATAAGGCATCCATAGGTCCACAGAATAAAGGAGCGATCAGAAGGCTAACTGTACTTTTGAAACTAATGTCATTAACTGGCGGCGTCTATTTGGCAATTGCCATTTTGCCGACCACTCCATGAAGCACGTAGCCAGCTTCTTGTCTCCAACACTTGTGAATTGCCCACGAGAAAGTGAATGCATGCCGAGTCAATCGCAGACAGCTGTGTCTGTGTGGGCGGGCTTATTAATTGGGCGGCAAGCAAATTGCCGCCGAGCTAATAGATCGGACCTGCCTCACCTGTATGGAACCCTGATTTGACGTTCTAGATAAGGGAAAGGGATTAACCAGAACAATGTGGCCATGTACAGGCCGACAGATGGATTTGCCATATCACAGTATGATCCCTCTCTTAACCGCTACAATCAAATTGAGCAGTGGAGCGTCTAGATTCCGTGCACATATAACGCAAAATTTTTGTCAGGTATACATGTAGTTCTTCTCTCGTGTGTTGGTGTGTGACCAAAACGTTACTCTCTTTCTTCTCAGATTTTTGTCGAACTTATAGATGATATGGTGTTTCCTTTAGTCTCATTGTTTCAGTGATATCTCTTTAGTTAAGTTGTTAAATTTAGTTCGAAATAAGTATAATATTATGATACAAATAATGTCAAAAGGCACTATTATCGAAGTAGGATTACCGTTCACAAATTACAAAAAGAAAAACCCTAGTTTAACACCACATTATTGCCCATGCCGAACTAACTGTTTCTTGGAGAGTACAGATCTTGTACAGCTTGGTCTTTATCGTGCTCATTTCTCCGTGATGATCTGTCAAATATTTTCTTCGTGTCCACTGCTACATGGACCTGTAGAATTAATTACTCTCGATCCATTTACCTCGACCTAAGCTTGATAAGAGCTGCGCTAGCAGGAGCACTAGGTAGTACAATGAATACATCCAACTGCCTTTATAAATCGGACACACAAGGTAGGGAACAATAGTCTCTACTTTCTTAGTTGACCTTAATTCCCAAAAACATTTATAGACGTAGTTCGTCTCTTGTGTGTCGGTGTGTGACCAAAAAGTTACACTCTTTTCTTCTCAGATCGTGAACTTCTACATGATGGAGATACCTTTAGTCTTACAGTTTTGTCGCTACCTCTTTAATTAAGTTGTTTGTTAGTTCGAACTTCGAAATATCACCATGTTATGATCCAAATAATTATGTTAAAAAGTACTACCACGGAAGAAGAACTAGCATTGACAAAATTAAAATAGTAAAATCCTTGTTTCACCCTGATCTTTTTTTCCCAAGCTGATCTAACTGTTTTTGGAACAGATCATGTGCAGCTAGCTTGTCCTTGTATTCACGCTCACTTCTCCGTGGTGACCTGTCCACTATTTCATTTGTGGCCAGTTAACTTCAACCACTGCTACATGGACCAGTAGAATTCATTAACTCGACCTAAGCTTTATTAGGGCTGTGCTACCACTAGAGTAGTACAATGAATACATCTCGCTGCGCCATTATAAATCGGAAACTACAAAGTAGGGAACAATAGTCTCTACTTTGTTAGTTGACCTTAATTCCCAACTTGCCCTACAATGCCATCCACACATGTCAACTCCCCAACACTTAATTGTCAATGCCCGGCTCCATTGGGATGATAATAAAGTTGACAAAGAAATGTACAGAGCGCAGCGTGATCCAATCCGAGCTAACTTCCAACCGTATCACTGCAATTATTACGTGTTGAAGCTTTGGCTCAATCCCTTCCGTTTAGAATGGACAAGTGCAGCGTCGCATGCAGGCGCTGGTGCCTCTATAAATAGCGTGCAGGGGCAGTGCCATCCTTGCAAACCAGAGCTAGTTCAGCACGAAGTGTAAAAATGGCTGTCAAGTCTGTGCTTCTTCTTGGGGTCCTCTTGGCCTCTGTCATGCTCCTCTGCCAGGATCCGGTGTATGCCAGGGAGCTCACTGAAGCCAATGGTTAGTCTCTCTCTCTCTCTCTCTCTCTCTCTCTCTCTCTCTCTCTCTCTCTCTCTCTCTCTCTCTCTCTCTCTCTCTCTCTCTCTCTCTCTCTCTCTCTCTCTCTCTCTCTCTCTCTCTCTCTCTCTCTCTCTCTCTCTCTCTCTCTCTCTCTCTCTCTCTCTCTCTCTCTCTCTCTCTCTCTCTCTCTCTCTCTCTCTCTCTCTCTCTCTCTCTCTCTCTCTCTCTCTCTCTCTCTCTCTCTCTCTCTCTCTCTCTGAGGGCAAGTAAAAATACTAAACGCATATTGTTCACAATATCTTAGAGGTGTAATTTTTCTTATGCAGAATCTGAGGGAAAGAATGTGAAGCCTGCCGGAGTTCCTGCACTCAAGAATGAGAAGTGGTTTGGTGGGTACAAGAACGGTGGAGGATATGGGAATGATGGTGGGTAT
Source organism: Eragrostis tef (assembly GCA_000970635.1). NCBI lineage: Eukaryota > Viridiplantae > Streptophyta > Magnoliopsida > Poales > Poaceae > Eragrostis > Eragrostis tef. The sequence continues at coordinate 129,246 of LAPY01001140.1, forward strand.
GGCGGCGGATATGATCAACCTGGCTATGGTGGTGGGTACAGAGGCAGCTATCAGCCGGGTTATGGTGGAGGACACAAGCATCATGGCCATGGTGGCGGTTACGGGCCTGGGTACGGTGGAGGCTATGGACCTGGATATGGCGGCGGGTACGGTGGCCCAGGGTACGGTGGTGGTTATGGTCAACCTGGGTATGGTGGCGGGTCTGGTCGTCCTGGGTATGGCGGCGGACAAGGCAGTGGCTACGGTATGGAGGAGGGTACGGCGGAGGCGGCAACCCTGGGGGTGGATACAACGGCGGTGGAGGGTACCATGGCGGAGGGAACTAAAAAGCATGATTCACTATATGTCAAATAAAAGATGCACACAGTATTGTGTTTGATCATGCAAGGAAATGGCTGGTTGTTGTCGCTTGTGCAAAGTGACAGAATAAAATAAGATGTACTCTTGTATGGTACCATCAGTATTGGCTGGCTTCTAGAATTGGTACTTCACCATGCATGTGTTCGCCGATATCTGTTTAACTACCCAGTTAATAAATTTGGTGGCAAATATATATGTTATGGACTCATGTTATTTCTATCGTTCCATTGCGAATTTGGTTTATCTTTTGTGTTCTTCTTGCTCTACGAACTTGTGTTGGCAAATGTTACAGCGGCACGATATATCTACTTTATAGAATGAGCTGGATGATCCAGGAACAAGGAGATCATTTGTAGGTTGACTTACTGCAGTTCAGTGTCCTCCAGCAACACCTTTTACTAGAAATATCAACCCTAAATGCCTTGATCAAGACAAGTTATACCGCTCCCAAATAAATAATAGATGTTTTGTAAGCTCTGAATTGGACCTTTCACTGATAAACAAAGCCTGAAATATTTGTCATATTTATTGCATTTTTGGCACATATTTGATGCCTGAATACACTCATATACAAAAGAGAGAAACAAAGAGATAGGAATCAAATTAGCAATTTCTACAGGTGGTTCCATCTTAAAAAGCATTGTCTTTGTCATCTAGATTAAAAATATGTGTTTCTAATATAGAAATACAATTGCAAGGTGCAGTGATTGTTGTATTGTTACCATTAGCATCTTCTAGGCATGATTTACGAAAATTACCGTTAGCATCTTCCACACGTGGTTCCAAGTTCAAATGTATCCAATCATCAAAAGTGTGATCATTTTCAACTTTAGCACCTAAGAATTTTTCTTTGGTTGGTAAAGAGTTGCTGCAAAGATGGGGAGAGGCAAAAAAAAAAAAAACTGATGGTATGAACCAAGTTCAACTTCCACACGTGGTTCCAAGTTCAAATCTATCCAGCATCAGTACATGAGCCAAACCACCATGAAAGACAAGCACTCTTTAGCTTCTGCGATCATGCATAAATCAACTGGTTTTTAAAAATTGATGGGATGAACAAGCACTACAATGGAATATTCATACGAGATGTGTCACCTCACACATATTCATAGAAACAGTAAAAGTAACAATGTCTTCCATGGTTAATTTCTGGAACAATGAAATGACAATGAATTTTTGTTTTTGAAATTCACGGGAGAAGTTAATTCCCACAGATCTGCCATCATCTGTAAAAGAAAAGCGAATATTCAGAAATCATTTGATATGACCTGTGGAAGTGGTGTCTCTGATGGATAATCTAAACCATATGGAATAATAAACTGCTCCTCAACACCATCTTTCCGCACCACACTCGAACCCATCCACATGTTTCACTGCCCGTCCATAAGTAAGATACCTGCCACCGTCATGTGCACGTTGCCGTAAAAAAAAAAAGACCTGCGTCCATAGGCATCAGAGACGATGAATGATGGGCTGAGCAGCTCATGCTTGTAAAAGGAGTCTCTCATCTACCTCCCTGAGGGAGCCCCGATGACACAGACGGGTGGAAGAAGTGCAATGATCATCGGGAGAGCGGAGGTGTTTGTTTCTAAGGGTCTAAAATTTAGAGGGGTCACATCAAAAAGAAACTTGTTATTTAGAAGTATTAAATAAAGTCTAATTACAAAACTAACTGCAGAACTTCTGGTCTAATTCGCGAGAGGAATCTAATGAGGGTAATTAAGCCATTATTAGAAGATGGTTACTGTAGCATCACTGTACCAAAACATTGATTAATTAGGCTCATTAGATTCAGCTCGTAAATTTATGCTCATCTGCAAAAAGATTTTGTAATTAGACTTTATTTAGTACTCCTAAATGACAAGATTCTTTTTAATTTTAGAGGGTCTAAAATTTAGAGGGGGAAACGAACACCCCCCATAGAGGAGGTGAGTGGAAGGTGCAGTGAGAAGGCAGTGAAGTAGGCACAGAGGTAAAACGACGTCCATACATCATTCAAGTACATGAATGCAAGTATGCAACAAACTGGCATGAATGCCGTCCTTGAGCCCACTCATGCCACTGAGCCACTCCATTCTTTGAAGCCCAACTAGAATGGTGAACCTTGCGACACCCTTGTTTGGGGGAGCTTAAGCTTTTTCGAAAGAGAATCCGGATCCTGGAGAAGATCGACTTGCTTTCCTATAAAGCTGCATTGCGTACAAGCGAAAATGGGCCATTTGCTATTCTTGTTTAGTTGTTTGGCCTGCCAACTGTCGCATAATCTAAGAAAAAAAAGTAGCTGTAAGCTGTGTGAGATACTGTAGCACCAACTAAGAAAAAAAAACTCACGTACGGGCAGAGCTACCAAACAATGCTACCAGTAAGAATCAAAAAGAAAAAAAAAGGGAAATGAGAATAACAAAACTGAACGAAGCCTGCCCGAGAGATGCGAGCCCCAAGCAGTACACACCAAGGACAGGTTGAATTAATCGGAGCACAAGAGAAACGGTCGAAGCATGCTGCCAAACAAAATTGAAATCAGCTTGTACATACCACAGACGCTGACTACTATTTCGTAGGGTATCCGCAGTTTACGTAGACTTCATAACCATTGGAGATGAGATTACGCGTTGGTGGAGAATCCAATTTTGAACATCAGACACCCAAATTAAAATTGTCGGATAATCTATCTGTCAAATAATTGAAAATCATCCTACGCTGGGCCTGCTTCATGTTCGATTATCCACATCCTATTTCACCAAAAAATCATCGGAATATATTCCAAAATTGTACATGGCATATTTACTTCCGAAATTCTCCTGTACCTTTTATTTCTGAAGGGAGTACATCATTTTTTAAGACGACTTTTATAGTCCCCCATACTAACTAATATTATTTAAAAATACTAGCTAGTATTGTTGAAGTTAGTTTTGAAATTATAGCTTGGTTAGATTAATTTAAGTTGAGGGTAATTTTGGCGGCGGCGTTGGAAATTAATCTTCACCCTGATTGTTTCGATTAATCTCGTATGTTTCGTCTGGCGGCGGCGCTGCGTTCAAGTCAATAGAAACAAATCAGATCTTCTCCCTGATGCCCGTATGACCTTGTTTCGTCTAGCGGCGGCGCTGCATTCAGGTTAATCAAAATAAATCTTCTCCCTGATGCCCATATGACCTTCATGATTGGGACGAAACATACGTCCCGTGTGATAGAGTCCAACGAAAAAAAATTATTTATTATTCAAGTCCACACCTATCATCAAGAGTTCATATCCAAGGCAACACGTGATCGATCTATTCACACACTAACGAGATAACCCATGCCTCCGATCCACAAATAGACGCAGAACTATATGCTCTAATTTTCATCCGACGAGACGCTCGCATGATGGAGAAGACAGGGACGTCGTCGCCGTCAACAGCACAACAGCAAAGATAGATGCAGCTACGTGGATCAATATTTCTAATTTTAGCCTCATCATAATAATATAATTACTAGTCTGCCATGAATACTAGCTAGTTCTAATGAGGAAAAGTCTATCGATTTGAACCGTCAGATCATAATACTAGCTAGTATTTTTAAATAATATTATCTAGTATGCTTATTTAATCACAAACCCGTCTTGCATACTCATGCACTCACGTCAAGTCTCCCATGCTTCAATGGCCGGCTCCGTATGGACGGCAATCAGTTGACAACAAGACGTACTGAACCCGTGATCCAATTCGAGCATGTGAGAGAATGTACGTAGCATGCATGCGCTGCAACTCTATATATAAAAAGCATGCTGGGGCAGCCATCTTTGCATAGCAGAGCTAGTTCAACAAAAGGTGTACGTAGAAATGGCAGTCAAATCAGTCGTTCTTCTCGGGGTCGTCTTGGCCTCTCTGCTGCTCATCTGCTTAGATGTAGCATATGCAAGGGAGCTCAGTGCAGGAAATGGTTAGTCTTCGCCCCTCTCTCTCTCTCTCTCTCTCTCTCTCTCTCTGCCGCGTGTTGGAGTATAAGTGAATTCCCCATCTTTCATCGACTTAGTCTTTTGGGTGAACTGGTTGGTACATTCACTTATACTCCAACATTGTGTCCATGTGTTACACTAGGACATTTATTGAGGACAAAGTGCATCGCTAGTAATTAACTCTACAGGAGGGCAAACTAAGACACTAACATGTATTTCATTTCAGAATTCGGATTTTTGCACAAATGCAAAGAACAATGTACGTGAATGAATCACTCAATGATGAATTTAATTTTCTCATGCGCAGGTTCTGTGGGAAGAAATGTGGAACCAGCTACAAGATCACCTGGTCTCAATGATGAGAAGTGGTTCATTATTGGGGCTGGAGGAAGGGATGGCCAACCCAACTATGGTGCTGGGGATAGAGGTGGCTACCTGCCTGGGTATGGTCCAGGCTATGGACCCGTATATGGTGGCAGGTATGGTAGTCCAAGATACCGTGGTGTGTATGGTTATCCGGGGTATGTCAGTGGACGAGTCGGCCCTGGTGGCTACCTCACAAGTTATGGTGCTGGCCCAGGGTATTAAGAAGCATACGTTCACATGTTTCACTATATCGATCGATTAGGAAATAATTAAGGTCTCGTGATCGATGCGTTGAATAATACGAATATGGAGGTCGCTTGAGTAAACTATTGTAACAAGTGCTACTCTTGTGTGGTATTGTTTGTATTCCATTTCTTATAGCAGTATATTAACCAATTTATATCAGCGAACATAAATGTCTATCAAATTAAGTTAGGCAGATTATGGATTCCATTGTTAGCATTTTATTGCTTCTCTTTCTTTTTCTCCAATAAGCAGAAGAACTGTCTATCATTTTATCAAGAAGTGAGAATAAATTACAAGGAGGGGCAGCCAGGCCCCTCCTGAACACCCAAACTCATGCAAACAAAGCATCTGATCTGTAGTGCCTAATCCATAATCTCGAGGTTGTGCAGTGCCAAGCCTCCATATTGTAGCGGCATAGTAGCCTTTCCCCATGAAACCAAGCAATTTCCTCTATTTTCTGTTTCTTACCCCTTCCAATGAATCCACGACAATGCTTATCAATAGCTTTCACCCATAGAGTGAGTTGAAGGCGATCATAGGTATATAGGAATAGAGATCGACAAAACACAGACTGTGATCGGCTATATCCAGCCTGGTTTCATAATAGAAGTAAGATTATCCACGACCTTGTCAATGGTTGTTTGCAGCTCGGCTTTGGTTGGTCTTTCTATCAATAATGGAAGCCCTCACATGGCAGAGTGTTGTAGATAATCACCAAGTCCTCATCCACGTATGGGAGTCACCAACTCTTCAAAATTTTCGCTCATGAGCCCGGAAACATGATAAAAATACCCAGCAGTTGTGAGATGAAAAAGAGATCATCCATTGTAGGCCTGAGGAACATGATCACATCATCTGTGTAAAAAGAGAGACAGTATTACAGATGCTGGACAAAGAGTGGTTTGACGAAACTCTTTTTCTTTTTCAAGCTCAGGTTACCTGCTTATTTCAGCCATGTTACCTGCTTCAACCAATTTTCAGACGAAGATGGAACAAGGATATTAACCCCAGGCGAAGTCCATCACTAGAAAAAATAAAATGTCTGTAGTAGCATGTTTTATAGAAACATCTAACGTAAGGCCTTGGTTATCAAGCGAAGTTTTACATTGGTTTCGACTACTCTGAACAAATCGAATGTGAACAGATAGAATCTGAACTAAGAATTGTTCAACATCTTTGGTCACATGATGCTTTAGTTTTCCATTAGTGATTCACGTCAATGAAGCTTGAACTATTTTTCCTATTGTATTTTGCACATCAATCGTGTCAGTATATACACTAGTATTGCGCAGAAAAACATTTTTTTGGAATACAATTTTTTTTACTCGAATATGCAGGAGAGCTGGATATCTTTGTATTAATAGAGAGAAAACCGGCCCCTTACAAACTGCACTACCTTAGTCCGAACCAAGCCATGAGGTAGCTCCTAGTTCAATCATTCAAACCCACCTTGCGAGTAGTCGAGGTACTACCCAACTTCTATCAAAATCGTATTTCCTAATCATAGCATTTATATCGTCTCCCAAATAAATGAAAAACTAAGGCAACAAGGCTGATCAGGAAGGATAACATGCTATCAGTTCCAATAAACTCCTATAACCTAATGCACAATCATGTTAATATAACCTCGACGATGTAACAAAAGTAAGAAAAGAGGGGAAGCATGCACCAGGGCATGCCTTGAGTTTGCGGGGTGTTATCGTTCGGGACATAAACATGCTCTGTGGGAATCTCCTGCTGCACCTGGTCACTCAGCTCCTCGTATGCTCCTGCCGTCGGCTTTTGTTCTACTCTTCATGCCATGATATAATGCAGATTAGCAATGCATATTAAAAGAAATAACAAATTAAGTACATTTATCGAGCAATCAGGGCTCAAGAACAAACTGAACTGAACTAGAATTAATTAGAGTGGAGTGAAGGTGTTCTCTAATTGAGGTTACAACTTTATTCTGTTTGATCGGAAGGAGCTCCTTCATTTGAACAATAAATTTAAACCATATAAAAAAAAACATGGTCGGTTCACTCTTATTCAAAACAGAGGATGGTTATACATTTCAAAACAGGGCTGGCTATACATTCTGGGAGAGAAACTTTTATATAGGGTTCCTATGAGCTGATGATACAACACTACAGGTTCTTGAGCTTTAACCAGGCAAGGATAATTTATTGCAATTTAAATAACAGATTAAACAGGTAAGTGGATTGGCAGAGAAGGGCATGGTTTCTGATCAGGACATGACTACAGGAGCAGCAAAGACATGACAGGGAGCCACTAGAAGTTATTCAGAAATTTTCGGAAGTACAAAGAGGCCTAAATTCAAGAAACAGAGCACCCACAAATAATTTTAGACAGAGCGCATAGAGCTAGCTCAGGATATGCAAATATATTTCTTATACAAATCTTCTCACCAGCAAGCAAACATAATTGGTTTCACATATTTCTGGCATCCAGAGTATTTGCTATGATTTTCCTCATTTCCAACATTCACTAGTACTAACATAGACAAAGATTATTTGGCCTCCCTTTATCTTTTGTCTTGCTCTGCTTTACAACCCTGCACGTTGGACCAGCAGGCAGCAGCTTCGGCGCTAGCAACAGGGAAACTGAACGAAATGAAGACGCAAGTGGCCACGAGCTGCAAGGTCGCGGTGGTGCTTACCGGCAGTTAATCAGCAGATCAGCGGGAGCTCTTGTCCTGCAGGTCGACGGTGAGGAGCAGGCTGGAGCACGGCCAGCGTAGCTCGAGATTGTTTACCAGGACGAACGGAGAGGATTGATGTGGACTTCCTTGCGCGGCTGGTCGCGTTGGTGGTTTGGCCGGGCTGGTTCTTCAGTGATGGCGCCGCGACCGAGCTCTAGGTGACAGCCTTGTCAGTGGCGATGGAAACGACAAAAAAAAAAGATAAGGATGCGGAGAGAAGGAAGCTCTATATGGCAAAGTAAGACATGCCCTTACTTACCACTACTCTATTATTTAGCGACTTGAGCAAAAAAATCATCTTCAGTAGGGGCTCTACTTGAGCTCTTATTTTGAATGCCCTCTCAAATTTCATCTCCAAACTTCCGTTCCTAGGGTCCTCTAATCTTGCCTCTTATTCATGGGTTCCACTATTTTCTTTCACAAAATAAGGTCTTAGGTAGTTTACTGCTGGAGTTAAAGTCAGATTTTGAGCCTTCATTTTTGTATGCTAACTTGAAAAACAAAAGTAAGAACCTTGTTTTAAGATCTGTTGCTGGACATGCTCGGGCAAAACGGGGAGAAGCTGGCAGACCATCGGCGGCGTACGGGCGACGTGCACCGAGGAGAGAGAGTGAAAATTGGAGCATGACAGTAGAGTCCTGCAGTCTTTAGAATTTCCCTGGATTTACCGATCCCTCACATTCCTTGCCAAATAGCAAACAAATTCAAATAGTGCCCAGTTTATGTGGGCTACAAAATGAAGGCAAATTACGGTTCCACCCTGGAGTTCATGAAATTGTTGTACTAAATTTCCAATACATCTACTCTTTAAAAACTAATTGAATTGAATTCTGCATAATTTGAATTTATGAAATATTTTACAACTCAATGTCTTTGTCACTACTGAATTTTAGCAGGCACAAATTTTATTGGAATTTGTTGAGTTTCTTCAGGATGTACCTTTTTGGCCTAGATTTGCAATTGAATTCATATCACTTATTTTAAATTATAGGCTCCTGTCGAAAAACAACATTGGAACATGCATGCATGCTGTATGCAAATGCACATGATGAATCGTGTTGTATTTTATGCACACTTGGGTGTCACACTATGTGCGTCGCATATCTTTATCTCACAGTCAAACTAAGAAACATGTGGAGCAATTTATCAAAAAAATGATTATGGGGTAATGCTTCAGTTTGAATACAAAATGAACCAACATGTATGTGATCAGATTTGCCACATTGCTAGCTTTTTTTTACATCTTTGGATTCTGTGTAAAATATCTGTTGATTTAGAGAAACAAAGCATTTTAAGCATCAATGAGTCAAATATATTTCAATAGACATGGTGGGTTTAAAAATACTTAATTATGCTGCTGTGAGGATGTAATCATGGTTTCTCTTTTCCTAAACTTGTATTACCAGATTTTGACTCTGTTGGAGACAAGTTGTATAAATGTTCCGCATTCTTTAACTTGACACATTTTTACCCTCTTCATAATGGTATATGCCCAGGTTTATATCTTCTGGAAGTATTATCTTTCATATCTGAAGATGCCACTACTACGAAGGAAGCTGATAATTGATTCTGGTGCAAGGGATTCCTATGTATACTGCATGTCCTTACCCAACTATATGTGGTGTGAGTTTATTTTTCATTCTTCTATGTGGAAGATATGATTAATGTAGCTAAGGAAGAAATAACATTGTGTGGGCAGATTTATATATTGTCTTGCTATTTAGTCCTGTCAGTACTACATTTTGTAAAACTGACTCCACAGTCATATTGTTTTTCTAATTTTGCTTTGTAAAACTAATATGTGTGATGGTGACAATCACTCTACATGTATTATCTACTTGACATATGCTCTTTCCT
>LAPY01001141.1:18372-29201 GCA_000970635.1 Eragrostis tef
AAGAGGAAGAAGCGGCGCCCTTGCGGGAAGAGGCGGGGGAAGAGGCGGCGGCGCCGGTGCGTCACATCTCTCGTGAGCGGGGCTGCGGGGAAAGCTGCGGCGGCGGCGGCGCGTTCGATCTCTCGTGTGCGGTTACGCAAGGGAAGAGGAGGCAGCGGCGGCGCTGCGGAGGGAGAGGAGGCGGCGGGGCTGTTCGGCCTTCCGGCAAGGTAAGTCTCTTTCTCTGGCCATCTTCCCGGAGCCAAACTTTATTCTCCGCTCCAATCTAATAGATCCTGCCTATGTACCATTAAAACTCAGCGGATTTTGCCTTTGTGTTATTAAAACTCAGCGGCGCTTTCTTTGTTGCCGCAGTTCGTAAACCTCGTCACCACAGATCGACTCCCACGCTGCCACCGATTCCCTCCTTCCCAAACGCACGAGGTCTCGCCTTTTGCTTCCCTATTGCGTCAAGTCTTGCGGGGTAAGTTTCGCATCACTAACAGGTAAATGACTGACTGACTAGTACTTTGAACATGGAAATAATCCACATTGGTATTCGGTAGCAGTGCTTTTTATGTGGGAGAGAGAGGCAGTAAGGGTAAGAACTCCACGAATGTGTTCTTAAATGGTTGCACAATGCATTTTTTTTCATTTGAAACTTAAAAAGTCAGAACCCATGCTGATGGTCTTTCGAAAAAGCAGAAGAATTATTCATGCTGATAACAACTAATTTAGTAATCTTCCCTTATAGTTTATATACACGCAATGTTGAATATGATAAAATACTTGTGAGTTGCATCATCATGGCTATTGTAGTTTTTGCTAAATGCTTTTGCAATTCTAATGTTGTGGACCATGTCTAGTTAATATCTGTCACTTTTGATTGATGCCGTGATTACATGTTAAAATTGTATGTTCATAATTTTGTTGATGCTTCGATATAGTTCTTTGAATGTGGAAAGGACTTGAACTTTGGATTTTGTTCATTCTCTATGCTGCTTTATCGTTAGAGAATTCCAGAAGTAATAATACCTTTTCACCGAGATTTATAAAAACCTGAACAATTAGCCAAAGTTTAGCTCCATTGCAGTTAGAACTTGATTTTAAGTTTGATCTTCTGGAATGAGTCTTGGTCAATGATATTTATGTATGCATGGCCTTGGTTTTCGTTTCTTTTCTAAAAGGGTATTTGTTAACACTGAGTTTCTGCACCTCTTTCATTGCAGCAAGGTTATTATTTTTTTGTTTATCAGCATTGAGACTATTTCAAACTCAAGAGTTGAGTTCCTGAAGTTCCAAAGACGATTGGACAAGCTAAGGTAAGGAAATATGTTTTAGTTACAGGGAAATACACTATTGGTGTTGATATTTTATTTTGGGTATTATTGTTACTTTTTGGTTGCATTCTTTTGTTATGATTTTCTTCGTCTACAGTGCCATGCTTTGCTGCATAAGTTTTATAAATGCTTTAGAAGATATAAAGAGTCTATAAGCATTGGTATATGTATAATGAATTGATTTATCAGATGCAATAATGATATATAACTACTATCCTAAAGTTTCTATGTCTAAAATGTCTACCCCCAACAAAATATTTATCTTATTCGGCCTTGGTGTAATACTGATAATCAAGGACCGTGAAATTGATGCTTTGAATTTATTCATCACATCTATTGGATATGGTTCAGTTGCTAGGGGCACATTTATAAATTTTGTGGGGAACAGTTCAATTCTCTCACATTTCAAAAATTTTGTGGGGAACAGTTCAATTCTCTCACATTCCAAACAGGGCCTATGGTGTGTTTCATTTACAGGAACGACTGAACTGTGTGTGGAATAACTGGATGAGCTGACCGATGGTTGATCTCATGGAAAAATGTTTTCCTTTTGATACTCTTGGTGAAGACTTGTTCTGTCCTATTATGGCACAAAAATTGTAATTAATATATAAGGAACACTATTTTGTGTTGTAATCAAGTATTGAATTGTTGTCATGGTTTACTTCTGGCACATTTTCGTGTTGTAATCAAGTATTGAATTGTTGTTGTCTAAATCTACATATCTATCTTTCTCCTACAGGTACTTTTTTAACTTTAAGACTAATGAAAGTAAAGTAGATATAGAAGTAATATATCTTGCATATCATCACGTAAGGTATGTTACATCATCATCGTAATTTATTCATACGTGAAAAGGTCATATTGTGTAAGGGATTGAGATTTCATCTTGATCTCCATCACATTTGTAACTATAAAAACTCATCCGCTAAAACATATGTCGTATTGCCTTTTGTTGTCAGGTTCTAGTGACACCTGACTATAATTCGCATCATTTTATGGTTTGTATGTGACTTTTATAATCAAGTCAATGTTAAATGTGTGGATTGATTTTTACGGTAAAATTGAATTTAGCAATTATCTACAGAGGGATTGTTCTGATCAATCAGTTACCTATACAGAGAACACTACGATTATAAAGTGTGTACTAGCTTGACTATACATGCACCCTGTGAGTGCTTGTGTCATGGCTCGTGATTCTATAACCTTACCAAGCAGTTATTCAAACATTCAGAGTATATAGATTATATAATACTTATATTTTGAGATGAAGACACATAATTGATATATACATATACACAAGTTTTAATTGCAGCCTCGCTCTCAGGTTTCCCCCCAAACACACACACGAATTTATCTATTTTCTGATTAGAAAGCCATGCTGCTGTCTTGGGCACTAATTTTATGTATCACAGAACAAATGATGCGGCTAGTAAAAAGCTAATTGTGTAACCGAGAAGTCCGGTGGGCACAACACTTAGACACTGCACACAATGCATATTACTATACATAGGTTTAATGCAGTCTCGCTTATAACTTATCAGACACATCAAATTGTCTCGAGATTTCCATGGGCTGTGGGAGGGTGGCAGAGGGTTGACAAACGGACGCAAATGTCCTTGTTCTTGATTTTGAATGTTGAAAAATGATAAGAATTTCATGTTTGAATTTGTCTTGAGTTTCGCATTTCAGACTTTAAAATTTTAATTCTACACTAGAGGTTCAGTTTTTTACCATCTGAACTTCTTAGATTTTACGTCGGAATTGAAATTCCTGGAATTTGAAGTCCTAAAATATGTGTTCCAAATCTGAACTTCGAAGCAAAAGGCATTTGTGACGATCTGTCATTTTTCAACACCCACCTAAACGATTTTTTTAATGCTTTGCACTGTCTTGTAGTGAGTCACCCTAAATTTTTTAGTGTCACAGTAAAACCAAGTTTTGTATTGTTTCTGTAAAATGCAAAATTTGGTGAGGTGATAGGGATGATGGCTTATACTAAAACCATTAACGTTAGGCAGCCTAAATTTTTTGACTGTGACAGTAAAATAAATGATAATGTCATTTCTTTCCTTTTCTTATATGACACGCGATTCTAGACGTCATCCGCTGTTTCTCTGAACTGTGGGTTTGGACCTAGGGCTGTCAAATCAGAATGGTAAATACGGAATTTAACCTTTATTTAAAGATCATAATTCCACTTTTTTCACCAATTATGGACAAGCCATGTTTCTTGATAAGTGTTATTCATGGTTCACGCTCAGGTTGTTTCGCAAGTAACAAAATTGGTAGTCGTAGGCCATTGTCTTTTGCCTCCAGCGAGTGTTCTTTTTCTGAAAGTGTGTATGTTGACACAGAAAAATGTTTAAACGTAGAAATGTTGACGTTATTGGATACTCCAGATTCCAGTGTCTTATCGCTTTGATCGGGTTTGCTGCAGTTTGTATGTCTTACTGCTCCATTTAGTAACACGTGTTTCTAGTAATAATAATCAGGGAAAATCAGTATACATTTCAAATACGTCTCTGCGATTTAATTCTGAACTGTAAGTATTTTAGCATGTCCATGTAATCTTTTATGTTTATGGACCAAGTCGTCGATCCTTCCTTCACTTAAGTGCGCCATCAGACTTTACTGAGATATATTGATATATTGCATCACAGATATTTGCTAATTAATTTGAGGCTCCATATAAGGAAATATAAACTTCATGGACCTAAAAGTTGTTTCATAAGTTTTCTAGTACTATATGGAAGAATTACTTTGACTATAAGTTTCAATTGTAGTGTCAAAGAAAAATTTAAACGTTATCTGGTACAAGCTCATGAAAATTTAAACATGATCCGGCTAATTTTCTTGAAAATAATTTTTTGCTAGCTTGTGATATTGTGGTTGCTTGAGAGACATAAGCTTACCAGATAGCACAAGATCGTCATGTGCAATTTCATTTGTACATGTATAACAGTTACAGTAGCCCTATGTTCATAAAAATAAGTGGCGTTTTGCATTATCATTTATCACCAAATCTTCTTTCCTTGTACATATGGAGCGCTTTACTTTTGATGCTGTTGAGGCCTCAGCTGGAACTTTTGGTGACTTGATGACGAATGTTGATGGGTTCTATGCCCGTCGTGCAATCTTGAGCTACAGAGGAGTGCCCCTTATTCACAAGGTCCCAGGATGGTTTTCCATCTTGGTGAACCACCAGGAGGGCTCATTCGAGGCCGCCATCTACGCCATGAACGGCTATCTCGTCGCCATTCGCGAGGAAGTGGAAGGAGAAGTTCCACCTTGGTTCTACTTCCCAGAATTTCAGAATGAGGTAGAAAGTCTGCCGGGCGAGAAGAAGAAGTTAGCATGTGCATCTGGCTATGTCGCCCTTCTCGATTATGATTGGTAAGTTTACTTCATGGGATGGACCATCGAGTTAGTATCTGAAATGTGAGTTGAGTATATATGTGTTGTGTAGGCTAACTATGGAGTATATCGGTACTGGCATCGCTGCAGGACTGGCTTGGCGGCAGGAGTCCCTGCACTAAATGACAGCTGTCATAGGATCTTGCACTTCCTCCGGGCGCACAGAGATGCCGCCGTTCCTGAAAAGGGCATTGCGGTGAGCCAAGACGACAAGAGGGCAATAGCCAGGCTGATTTTTATGCTCTGCGAACCACCAAGGCTGCGATCAGCGAGGAATTTTGTCTCCGGTGTTATGGGCAGCCCTTGGATGGATCGGGCTGTGGATCTCAAACTGAAATCAAAGGTGAACGGCTGGGGCAAGCTGTCCCGATTTGGATTGCACTGCCTGTTCTACGCAGCCAAGGGCATAGAAGATGAGTTCGACCCTAAGGAGCTCGAAATGGTTTCACGATTTGGCATTAAAGTACTGCTGGACTGCGTGGGCCCAAATGGAGAGCTACTGCTCATATGCTGCAGGGACTATATAGAGGAAGAAGAGCAATTGCGTCGTCGAAGAGGTTGATTCTTTGCAAAGAAGAACAGCAATTGCGTGGTCGAAGAGGTTGATCATTTGCAAACGATGTATGGAGTGTCAATCGGAAACTGCAACAATGGACTGTAAGACGTATACCAATAGGTATTTGGGGCATCTGAGATTTTGTTTTCAGTTGTTTCGCTAGCGTTTACTGTGACGGGTGATTGTAGGCGCGGTCTGCAAAAGACTATTCTTGCACATTGTGGCTTCGAGGTTGCAGCGTCTGGATTCTGGAACCGTTGAACGCTGTCAGTTTTTTTTTTAGCCGTAACGGTGCTTCATGTAGCTGTACCGCGGCTTCATTAATCACTGCATGCTATTTCGATCGTCTATTCCGGTGTTGGCGCCCCTCGCCGTCGCCTTTTAGCCGGCCACTATGCTGGCACTCTAGCTACTCGGGCGCCGGTCTATTTTCAAGTAAAGATAGCGGATTATGGACTGTAGCACCGTTTGGAACGTAGGATTAACATGAAGGAATTATGGAGAAAATTTTCCTTCGCTTTTGATTTTGTAGCAAAAACACTGGATTCCCAATATCCAGTCCAACCACATTTTTTCAGATGGTGTGCGTAAGTTCAAGTGGTCTTGCACATAATGGGACTCCTCTTCGCAACTGGAGAGAGGAGAGAAACAGTTGACTTGTCAATTATGCCACGTAGAAACCAAGTTGGCACAACCACTTGTATAAACAAACCACCATAACATCATTTAAAGATCCAAATCTAGATTTAATACATATCATATATTGTGCATATTTGTGTCGAGGCTAAAGAGCACAAAAGAGGAATAGAGTTGTTTCGGCCTTTTGTATTACCTATTTGTAATTTCTTCTTTTTGAAACGTTACCTGTTTTGTAATTTCCGTGCTAAATATCAATGTCCTTTGCAAAATTATGTCAGTATAATGTGGCCTGACCGTCTGAATGGAACACTTGTGGCTATTTGGAAATATCAACAATTAAATAGTAAACAGTAATGACATAAATACTGACACTATTTTTACTACATAGCCAACACATAATAGTTCAACACATTAGCTCAACATTAATCTGTTGACAAAGTATCTTCATGACAATCTAGCAAAGAACTGACCAGAAAACTGAAACTGACATCTTACAAAACGGAATATTAAACTCTCCCTCACTTTTACTGTGGAACTTTGCAGGAAACGTAGCACGGCTTTCAACAGCGTTTTGGTAACTTCTGCCTTCCCAAGCCTTCACACCAAGTACCAGCTCTGCACCTTCTCGAACCAGGACCACACATCGTGAAAGTGAAATCCTGCCATCAGGCTCAATAACCACATTACGATCCTTAGCATCAAGCAACACTACTCTCTCTTCACCCATATACTTCACATGGGCAAAAAACTCTCCATGAAAATCCCTTGATCCTCCTGAATGATTTATCTCGATAGTAGCCTCCAATGGTGCACTCAGATGTGAAAATTTTAGCTCTATTGTGCTACGCTTCCTTGACTCTAAGAGAGTTTGAATCAAACCAACCTTACTTCCATGGGTCATATTATTATATGTGACCACTGCAGCACATAAACTATTTACCTCCCATGGGCTGCTACCAATGACACGGAGGTCAACCTCAAATGTAGGAGGATCAATCAATGCAATAGCACGGCTGGGACCAATAAGCTCCAATGAGCAATTCTGCAAAAAATACATTTTGGTAGGGGTATGTTAAGGGGTGTGTTTGATACAGGTGATGCGGATAAACAGCGAGCACAGCAAATAACTTATTGTGTAGCTACTTTGTTAAAACAAGAGTTGAATGACATAGTTAAATGTAAATACACCGAGGAAAAATGAGTAATGTAAATATGCAAACACAAAAGAAACGACAACAATAAGATCCCTATATCCAATGCATTCTTTAACAATCAACTTTTAATCATATTAGCTCATAAAGCTAATAGAACCAGTTGCGCCCCTTAAGAATAAACCCAAGCAGTTCTTTGATTCTTTCCCCAGCAAAAACATTGAGAATAGCATTAAAGCTATCTAAGAAGTTCCAGAAAGACTCCATTGCCAGTTATGCAAAAATTTAAGACACGTGATCAAACAATTTAAGACACGTGATCAAACAACAAGGATATGACCTATAGCAGTTTCAAAAGTTGGAAATAAAATATCTTTCCTGCAGATATCTTGGTAAAATGATGTTATTAGCTGGCTACGGCCCACCCATACCTCATCTGTAATGGTCTGGTAGTTCTCCTTGGAGCGCTGGAAAAGTATGTTGCGCTTGTAATCCATCGAATCCCGCACAGCAACGAGGCCAAATACACGGAGAGGCCACTCCAAGCCCTCTTTGATCTCAATCACCTTGATTGAGAAGATTTCCATGGCATCGTAGTCGATACCACCAAAACGAGGAGGCCCTGATTCCGTGTAGTGCTTAGGTCCAACATCAGGCCCAGCTACAAATCAGAACAGTAGCAGTTCAGTTAACAAAATCATTTCTTTATTTTTTTTACTTGGCCCAATTTCCAAATATTAATGAAAACAGATGGGATGGAATGGCGCGTGAAGCAAACGTACTGATGCCCTCGAACGAACCGAAGAACTCGGAGAATTCCTCCTCCCAAGATTTGCGGAATCTTCTCAGAACCGCGAGCAGCTCCGCCTCCTCATCATCTTCAACACGTGGCTTCTTCGTCACCTGCATTACCTCCACATGCTGCCCTTCCATCCCCTCACAGGCGTGATCCTCTTCCCGTGTGAAGGCCATCGAGCCATGATCACTTTTCCCATGGCACAACGCTACATCCTGATTCCCTTCCCCTGCGAAGGCTGTCGAGCTATCTGCTTTCCCCGTTGATGAGAGATCCATCGCAGCCACTTCCTGAAGAGCTGGGTTTACTCGAGATTGATAGGTCACAGGGAACCGGCACCTACGAGCATCGAAATAACAGAACACTTTACCATGCAGTAATGAATACTTTCTTGAGCAAATTTGGGATAAAAGCACCTAGGAGCAAGAAATTCAAGCGCAATAGATGTTCACAGAAGCTACACCAATACGAATCCACCAATTAATCCAGAAATATGGCACCGAATCTTTGCACCCCCTAATGTTGATGCTGCTCGGTCCGCCGTTTCGTGGTTGAGCCGCTGCCGGAAGGTCCGAGCCGAGGGCCGATGACGGACAGGCCGAGAGAGGAGGCGGCGCCGACTCGATACCCTAGCCGCCGTCGCTTTCTGTTTCACCCTTGCGTCGGTCTGGGGACGAATGGACGGTGTAGCAATTGCGGGTAATTATACTCGACTTTTTTTTTAACAAAGCTCTATTCTTCTAAAACGCGTGCGTTTTCCTGCAAAATAGCCATGCCACGTCACTCGAATTTTCTCAATCGTTGGATCCATCTGAGGGGAAAGAAGAACCGTTCGATATGCACCAGATATATTACGGCTAGGCCCTTCTAGAAACAATAAGTAATAGCCGGTTCTTCCATCTCTCCTAGAAACTTTGTTCTAGACCCTTCGTGATGAGGAAATTTCATTCCAGATCCTTCCACCACCCCTAGAAATTTGCATCAAGCCCCTTCGCTGATTGAATTTTGTTCTAGACCCTTGGCGACGAGCAAATTCTATTCCAGGTCCTTTCACCACCCCCTAAAACTTTGCATCAACCCCTTCGCTGATTGAATTAAAACAAGGGAAAATTTCAAAAACCTACTTGCAAGTCAGGGACCACCTAACAAAATTTTTGTGCCAGTGTTGACGGTGTAAATTTACCAATTTTGTACCGCCAACATACAAATAAATGAGGCTCACAAGGACAAAACAGAATATCATTATAAAATAATACATTTTCACGAGTTTTGGTGAGTTTTGGTTGCAGGAATGAAATCCGACTTAATCAAGGCCGTGGCCCGACATATCAACGTCATTTAGGAAGAAACCAAATTTGCACATGGAAACAATTATTCAAATCCCAAATTTGATCTCAACATGGCAAAGCCCACGTCAAGATAGTCAAAATGGACTTTTGGTTCGCCCAATTCGGAGTCTAGAAGTAGAAGTTATGGCCCGCAAAACATTGAGGAAATGCAGAAATATGTTGGCCGGCCGGCCTACTCTTGTCTCCGTTGGTCCCGATCTTCCTCCAGTGGGCTACATACATCTCAAACATCAAGCCGAAGTACCCATTACATGGACAAACATCTGACAGGATATGGGTTGTTGGGCCTAAACTTGATGATCACTTCTTTGCCCAACTTCACTTCTTGTTTGCCCAAGTACCCATTCTTGATAAAAATTCTGTTTGCCTAACTAATGATCAATGAAATTTTGCTAACATTGTTTGTGACAAACTAAAAATATTCTATGAGCTGACTGGATTATTTTCGGGGACAAAGTATGTGACAGCCAACCTATTCTTTCCTAAAGTTTGTGAGATCAAACTGAAAATTAACTCATGGGGCCATGATGAGGATCAAATTATTAGGGATATGTCTGCTGCCATGATTGCAAAGTATGATAAGTATTGGACTGATATTCATGGTCTTATGGCTATTGCTGTTATTCTTGATCCACGTCTTAAGATGACCATGCTGCATGCTTGCTATATTGCTTTGTTTGGTGAAGAGTCAGCTGGGAAATATGTTGGCGAGGCCCATGAATTGCTAACTGAGTTGATGAAACATTACCAAGTGAAAGAAAGAGAGTTTGTGGGGACTTTTAGTGGTGGTGCTTCTTCGGTTAGTGCAACTGAGGTGCTATCAATTTTCAATGCCCTTGCTGCAAATAAGAAGACTACAATATTTGTTAGAAGCAAGAATGAGCTAGATCGATATTTGGAAGAAGAAACTCTACCTCATGATGCGGGTCACTTTGACATCCTTGGTTGGTGGAAATTGGAGGGAAGTCGTTATCCCACTTTGAGGATGGTTGCTAGAGACATTCTGGCTATACCTATCACCACAGTTGCTTCTGAATCAGCATTTAGCACAAGTGGGAGGCTTTTAAGTGACCATCGCAGCCGTCTAACTCCTAAAATGTTGGAAGCTTTGATGTGCAGCCAAAGTTGGCTTCGGCACACTCTTGAAGGTAAAGAAATGTGTATTACATTGTGTCTACTTGTAATATATTTGTCTGCTGCAAGCCTGCAACTACTAATGTACATGTAACTTGCTTGTAGGTGATGACAATAGCTTTTGGTCTTGCCTTGAGGACATCGAAGAAGATATGAAGGAGGAATCATGTGTCTCTGGAGTTTATTCTGAATGAAGTTTGATGGTGGAAAGCTCTCTTTTAGTTTATTTTAATTCGTGGACTTGTCTGTAATCTTGTTGTTGAACAATATTCTACTTGTGTGAACATTGGCTGTTGCAAACCTGTAATATGCCTTGTATGTGGCTGTTTGAAGCACTTTATTCGGAACTAATTATTGTCATGTATGTTGGCTGGTGCAAATGTTTTTTGTATGTTGCCCGTATTATTTTCTAGGACAATATTGATTTTTGCGGGCAACCGGGCATGCCCGCGGGCATGAATTGCCCGC
>LAPY01001141.1:40321-67134 GCA_000970635.1 Eragrostis tef
GCACCCGCCGCCGTCTGCGTCCGCGCCTGATCCGGTGGCTGCGAGTATGGGGGCAGCAACAGGAGGAGGAGGAGGGGAGAGGGCGGTGGAGGAGGCCACGGGATTTGAGGTGGCCATCGTGGTGCCCAAGCTCTCCCGCGCCGCCGCCGGAGGGGACGGCAGCGGCCCAGAGGACTGCGTGGCGCGGCTGGTGCGGGAGCTGGAGGGCGCCGGGCTGCTCGTCGACCGCGTCCGCGGCGTCCCCGCCGAGTTCATCAAGGTCTGTGCCTCTGTGGCCGGCACTGCTGCTGTTTGAATTCCGTTTGTGGTGGTGCTCTAAGTTTGGGCGACTCAGACGACCCTTAGCATTTTCTTCCCTCTGGGATTTCTGAGACGCACGCTGCTTGCTGTCCTGTTCCAGTTCTAATGGTTGTGGACTTGCTGCTTGAATTTAGCTGGCTGCGCCAATGGGGACCCTGGGCAGAGCCGCTGCTGAGATGCGGATGAAGAAGCTAACTTATATCGGTAAGTGAACTAATTCACTCAGTATCCTTTGAAGTTAGAGCAATAAAAACAAAGCCTTTTGGTCCCCAATCTAGTTGGGGGGAGGCATAAATTCCACTCTGTGGACCCTGGGCCTCCACTCTGTCTGAAGCAAGTTTAATTAGTGTCATGTGAAGTCGAATTGGGGAATTGGGGTTTCGTGGTGCGCTCATGTTCTGGTAAATTTTGTGCTTTAGGAATGGAACTGCAGTTTGAATGGGACCAGGTTGCAGCATTCGTCAGGCAGCCAGATGGGTCCCTGTTCAGTTGGAGAGAGCGGTATTGCTGCTTCCGCTACTTGATTTATGGCATTGTAAGTGTGTAATTATCCTCCCATATAGCTATTGACCTACTGCTACGCCAGATTGCAAAGTGTTGTAGTTATGCCTACTGAGTCTATCACCTATTGTTCTATATGTAATCTGTGGAAGCAATTCGACTGTTCTGTTTCAGTAGTCAGCTTTGTAAGCTAAGCGATGATCAAATACATAATGAGACACTCTTTCTAATATATTTAGTTTCATTGCCGGTGCCTATTTGTGAGATCCATGCACTTTTATCAATTGAGTTTTGCTTGAATTATTTTCCTTGTGTATAGCATGTAATTTACCTAGTTTTTGGCTTTTGATTACATGGACATCCATAATTCATTTAGTTAGTAACTTAGGTTTTGGCTTTTCATTACATGGACATCGTTAATTCCTTTAGTGATAGTCAGTGGAACTGAGTTATGCAGGTAAACAAGACAGACTCTCAAATACCTCTCAAATTCGATGAAAAGGAGTTCCATTGGAATCAAAACGAGTCACTTTTGACCAGGCTGGAAGCTGAAGGAGTTGTAAAGCTTGTATTCCCTTTGCACGGTAATCTAATATAAATTCAATCTTTACTTTTGTTTGCTAAATTATGAGGATGATCTAGCTAACAAACATTTTGCAGATGAAATTAAAAGGAAGCAACTTCTGAGAAATTGGGCGCTTAACTGGCTTGACTTCACATGGCAACCTATAGATGAGATTTATTCCTACTTTGGAACGAAGGTAAAACTGTGGTTCAGAGCAGCTTACCCCTACCTTCTGTCTGAAACAAGTTCAATGAGTTTCCTATCTCTTACTTTGAAACGAACTCCGTTTTGAACTGCAGATTGCAACATACTTTGCTTTCCTAGGAATGTATACACGTTGGCTTTTCTTCCCAGCTGTTTTCGGACTGGCAACTCAACTTATAGATTTCGGGTAGGCATCTTGCTTACTATTGCTGTTTTGGGAAATGTACTAGGACTTATAATTAGCTGTCTGTACTGATTTTTGCTTTTATTTCTCTTCAATTTTAATTCAGGTCATTGCAGTGGATTGTTCTTCCTGCTTTCTTTATCTTTGTTATTTCCTGGGCTGTCTTCTTTTTGCAGTTTTGGAAACGGAAGAACTCTGCGCTTCTTGCTAGGTAGGGTATCCAATATTCGATCTGTACATTTCAAGCTAATAAGTTCTTTGCTTACAGTTACAACTTTTCCGTGACTAATTTACGGTGACATTAAGCAGATGGGGCATTAATTATTCAATCTCTGAATACAAAAATTTGGGCAATGAACTTGACTTGCTGACTGATTCTCGGAGAGATTCTCTGACCACTGATGAGGAAAAGAAGTTTGGTGATGCGTCTGCTGAGAAAAGAAAGTTACAAAGGAACGAGTGGTTTGGCGTCCTCCTTAAAATCAGAAACAATGCTATAATTGTGTTGGCGATCATTTGTCTTCAGCTGCCATTTGAGTTGGCCTATGCTCATCTATACGAGATTACAGAAACTGAAGTGCTGAGGTAAGTATGTCAATTTTAAATCTTTGATACGGTTATTGTAACTGTAACATTGTGCAACTGACTTGCCGGCAATTATTACCTAGTTACTCGTGTCAGTTTCCTTTTTTTCATCATTTCTCGTTGTCGTTAAATCTGCACTATTTTGTTCTGATTAATGCTACCTCATACAGGTATTTATTGACTGCGGTATATCTTGTTGCAATTCAGTATTACACCAGAATTGGTGGCAAGGTGTCTGTCATTTTAATAAAGTATGAAAACAACCAAGGAGAAGAGTCTAGTTCTGCTAGCTTAGTTTACAAGGTAGTTATATTATTAAATAGGAATTCTGTTTTGTCTGTAAAATTAGGCTTCTCACTCCTTTTGAAATGCAGGTGTTTGGCCTTTACTTTATGCAGTCATATATTGGATTGTTTTACCATGCCTCTCTGTATCGTGATATACTGGCCCTACGGCAAGTTCTCATCCAGCGTCTCATTGTGTCACAAGTATGTCTGCACCGTAACTTTCTTTAACGTTGGATATGTCGGTCACATACTTTTCAACTGATATGTTTGTTTTCAGCTATTAGAAAATCTGATTGAGAATTCCATTCCTTACCTCAAGTACAGCTATAAGAAATACGTAGCTGTTCAGTAAGTTCTGCACAAATCCTTCATCATATTTTTCTTATACCCAAACCACTGGATCGATATATGAATTTTCTCCCATCTTGTAGCAAGAAAAAACATGAGAAAGAATCTCCAGCTGGAAAGTCAGTCCGGTTATCAACAAGAGTGGAGAAAGAATATTTAAAACCTTTTTATACTGCAAGCATTGGAGAAGAACTTGAAGATGGCTTATTTGATGGTAACTTTACTACCACTGCTGATCTTTCAGTCATAGAATTTGCAATATGAAAGAAACAATGAGCATTTGTGCTTACAGTCTTGAATCTACTGCAGATTTTCTCGAGCTAACCCTACAGTTTGGAATGATCATGATGTTTGCTTGTGCATTCCCGTTGATTTTCTGCTTTGCAGCTCTGGTATGTGGTATCTTTCGTAAGATTTTGTTGCTGCCTATGGTCTACTCTATTCTTCCCTCCAACTCTCTGATTCTTGCGTTGATTGTCTGTTAAGTCTTTGAACTATTTGGGCCGCAGAACAATGTTACTGAAATAAGGGCTGATGCATTGAAGTTGTTAGTCATGTTGAAACGACCTATTCCCCGTGCTGCAGCTACCATTGGAGCATGGTTGAACATATTCCAGGTTTGGTAGCTGTTAATTTGATTCCTAGTGGGTGCACATGCATGCCTTGATTTTCACTTTGGAGTTCTGTTTTTCAGTTCTTAGTTGTGATGGCGATATGCACCAACTGCTTGCTTCTTGTTTGTCTATATGACGAGGAGGGCAACTGGAGGATTGAGCCAGGACTTGCAGCAATCCTCATAATGGAGCATGTGCTCCTCTTAATCAAGTTTGGTTTCTCACACTTCGTGCCTGAGGTGAATTTTTCTACACTTTTTTTTGGTGCTCCTCTGCAGTTCTACTACTAATTTTGTTATAACTGAAACACGTATGTGTGGTTTCTTGGTTTTCTTTCGTTAATCAGGAGCCTGCGTGGGTGAAAGCGAATCGTGTGCGGTATGTAGCTCAGGCGCAAACTGTCTGCTCCAAACAACTTTTGAGGAGTATTTCTAAATTCGATGCAAAATTGGATTGAAACAAGTCAGGGAGAGTTTGGATGGCAACGCTAGTTTTGTAGCTTAGGTAGAGCGATGTTTGCGTTGTACAAAGTTGTAGAAATTGTAGGGATTTAACGTCTTGATGCTGCTAACTGTTAAGTGTAGATATCGCTGCCTAACTTACTAGCAAATACATATAGCTGCCACTTGCCCCTCGGTGTAAGTATGTGAATGTTTCAGAGGCAAATTCTATAGATGTGTGGTTGAACTGAAACTCGCACATGCTTCACCATGTAATGTGTTGTGGGCGAGATTCAAGGTATAATAGCATCGTAGCTGACAAAGCGAATTAAAGGTGCGTCTAAAGCCTTTGTTGGTGGAGACTATATCAGCTGCAAGCACTTCTCTTTATTTATTCACATCAATGTTCGTTGCAGCGAAATATTTATTGTGTTTTGACAGAATGAAGGTGAGAAGTGGTACACATACTACAGCCTGCGGTACCCACCGTTTCAGCTTGAAGAATGAATGAATAAAGATGATCAATGGAATTTTTGTACTTGCTTGTCTCTTTGCTGTTGCCCCGCGACGTTGCCAACAGGGCACCGTGTCAAGAGTTGCGGTCGCCGCCATGAAGGACATCTTCAGTTGAGCTATTCAGCTCGCAGATGCATCATCGCTCGCGCCCTTGGGCTCCGCCGAGCCGTCGCTCTTCTCCGGCCAGGCGCCAAAGCTGAGCTGCCTCACCAGCGCCGCGACCTTCTTGGCCCATCGCCGGATCTCGTCCTTGACCTTGTCGGGCTCGACGTCGACGATCGGACCGGCTCCCAGCCCGGACAAGAGGCGCTCGAAGCGGGCGACTCCGTGGGCAGACGGCTTCGGCTGCTCGCCGGCGCCGCAGCCGTCGGCCACCGGCTTGCTGCCGACCGACATGTGTCGTACGAGTACGGGTTCCCCGGAGAATGGCCGTTGGAGACTAGGAGTTCAGTTTTATACAGAGGCAACGGGGAAGAGGATGTTTGTGTCCCGCACGTCTGGTAAGAGTAAAGTTTGGCTCCATGGTTCCTTCCAAGATGCTCCAAGGTTTCGCTTCCAAGCCATCGATTTTTCAGCATCGCATAACAACAGGTTTCGCTATTTCATGTGCACGCAAGGCAACAGCTCACGGGCTAGACAGTTCCCCAATGAATTTGACTTCACTAATTTTTGGACTAGGCCTTAGGCTCCAGCAGAGACACACAGAAACGTGCGTAGGAGGCCATTCATTGCCAAAATCACGAGTTCCAGCAAGGATAACGGGAACCCATGCAGCAAGGGTGTGTTTGTTACCTGGACTAGCTTAGCCCTGCATAGGATCCTACCCAGCCTATCTCAAACCAGGCTAAACCAATACAAAAACAAAAAACAAGCACATGTCTAGTTGGCTGCATAGATTACTTTTGGCTAGCACAAATTTGTGTTTGGTTGCCTGCATTGACTGAATAAGATCACCCTGCATTTGAGGTGGTGAGTGTAAAAGTCTTTCACCTCGCTCTCCTTTCTCTTCTGTTATCATTGACAATATTTTATTTATTTTAACTCAAAACATGTAGGTACCATTTTACTTTGATTTAATATTTACAATTGTTTACCGACAAACACCAGAGCTATTGTATTAAAAAAAGCTACTGTGATTACATAATTTTGTATTCAAATTCTGTAACTGACGTCAACCTGAACTCCAAATCAAAGTGGTAGAACAAACTAATTTGTGTCATCAGAAAAATTCCCATGAATTTTGGAGCTCTGGAATTATTTTAATTTGGGCAAGGAAGTTCGGGAAAAATAATTCCAAGAGAAATGGCAAGCCCACGGGTCCCAGCTGTCACTCTCACAGCCTTCTTTCTCCATTTTCTTCTCTCTCTGTCAACGCCATCTCCGATTCTCCATTGCCGCGGTGCTCAAGAACCGAGCTGCGCTGCCTTGGTGCTGCTTCTCCACTCAATCCATCACCACTAGAGGCTTCCCCATAGGGCTAGGAAGGTATCCATGGTCACCATTTTCTCTTCTCCATAAGCAAGCAGATCGAAGCATTTGCTTCATTTGCTCCGGCAGCCCGTACCTCCTCGACTTCACCGTCGATTCTCCCTCCCCTGTGAGAAATAGATTTATTCCTTCCATTCTTGGTTTGCTATCAAGATTGCGCACCTCTCTGAGCCTCATTGTC
Source organism: Eragrostis tef (assembly GCA_000970635.1). NCBI lineage: Eukaryota > Viridiplantae > Streptophyta > Magnoliopsida > Poales > Poaceae > Eragrostis > Eragrostis tef. The sequence goes on from LAPY01001141.1 coordinate 46,535, forward strand.
TGCAGTGCCGCGGCAATCGCGGCGGCTCGTGGGGAGGAAGCGCGGCGGCGCGTGGAGCTCGCTGAACCCTCCCCTTCACCTCGGTTCCAGACAGCCATGGAGCTCGGCGGTGTTCGGAGTTGTTGGTGAGTACAGAGCGGGGGGCGGATTTTGTTTCGGTGCCACCGACGCCTTATGCAAGCCTGGAAATGATGGGGAATCGCGTTTCTAGCTGTGCAGGCTGAGGGAGCACTTCTGCATAACTAGAGCCAGACTAAGATGCTATGCAGCTAACCAAACGTGTAAAAAAGTACTTTGTTGCATAACCTAAGCCTGGCTAGACCTCAATGCAGGAAACCAAACACCCCCTAAGTGCTTTGCTTGTAAACGTATCGCATGAGCCACAGCCGAGAGGAATATCCATGGCATAATCAAGAGACATTTAAGTTGCAGACTTCAAATTTTCCAAGTCACAGGATTCAGCAGTAGGGGTAGAATTTGTTCATTTAAAATCTTTGAGCAACTAGCCGTCAGGATACATTAGAATCTTGTGTCTAGACTTCTAACAAGAAGCAATACCGTCCAAATGCTAAAACGCCAAAAGCCAATAATTACTGGAGATTTGAGAGGCTTAATACATGAGTACAAAGGTGGAATCTACTACGAAATTTGGTAGCGGTCTGTGACTGTGAGCAAATCGTCCATCATACTCCAACACATCTAGAAAGCTGCAAACAAAAACACAACACCCATCCACAAAACAATCTCAGATCCTTGTGTTTCACGCCTGCCTGTTCTTCTTGACACCAGACTTGGCAACCCGGAGGCTGCGGTATACTGCACTCAACCTTGCAAGAGCAGGCTTTGTAAGATCAGGCCTGTAGTAGTTGTGACTGACCTGTTGAATCAAAGAAGAAAACCATCATGACTACGAAACAAATAGTGCCAGCTAGGTGAAACAAGAACTCACAGGTCATTTGTTCCATTCAAACACGGTATTTCAGAGCATTTCATTGGGCTATTTCACTTGTTTGTGTAAGTGGTATTTCAGCATATTTCGATGTGGATATGCAAGTAGTTCAGAAGCCAAGCATAACAAGTATATCGCATCAAAGACCCAATCTTTACTATTGTTTCTTCTTAAATGTTAAGGCTCATCACAACTGCGTACAGAGTACCATGAGGATAAGACTCCAAACATTTCTCACGTGATAATATAATGTTTCAGATATTGCCAGATACTTCATTCTTTGTAAATGAATCTTAGTACGAGTTAAGGCTCATGACAACAATGCTATAGCAGCTCCTCAAACAAAGCTATTTATAAAATCATCTATACCAAACACATTTAAAGTTCCTAACCAGATTGTCTCCCACCTCATATAACATAAATGACGAACAAATAATACAAAAGTCTAAGCATCATGTGGTACTAGTATACCTGGTTCTTGACAGCCTTAGCCATCTTACGGAACTCCTTGCGCATGACAGACTTGTGGTAGAGGCTGGCAGGCCTGTTCTGCTTCTTTGTTTTGGTTGTTGCAAGGACAACTGCCATCTCCTTGCCGCTAGCTGGCTGCAGTGTCACGGTCTTCTTGTTCGCAATGCCTGAGAAAAAAATTCCCCACATCAAATCAGTCTCGCAGAATGACAGAAGGTACGCTCTCATCAGAATATCAACCACTGAAAACTGCTGACCAGAGTACTTGTAGGAGTGGACATTGTAGAGGTTGTTGGGCTCCTTGCTGAACTGAACCTTGGCATTGCCATTGCCGAATTGCTTGATCAGGAAGGAGTTGTTCTTCCTGACGAGCTCCCAGACCAGGGAATCCGGAACTGTCGCCATTTATCCTCACCTAAAGCACCAATTCAATGACCCCAAATCGAATCCATCAGGGAACAAGAAGCAAATTGATCACGCACTAACATTTTATAGTATAAGATTGGTTGATATACTAACAATGGTAAAACTAAACATATTACTTGTAAAAAGGCCGACTGATCAGTGCTGCGGGTAGTATCAAGTGGATTTAAGAACACAGATAGGCCAACTGAACACACTATCTAGCGATCCAAAGATTGGTAGAGTATAGAAACATCTGGCCTCCGCAAATGATTCCGCATCCATCACACCGATGATTCAACTATCTATAGCTATAAAAACTGAATTCACTCAACAGTCTAGCACATGAGCGATCTAAGGTTTGAGTATCAAAAATGAAAGGGCGGATGACAAAACTAGACGAGTGTAAACCGATCGATCCATGCGGAGAGAAAAAGACACACTTATTAGGTTAACACAGATCAACCAATACAGAGGTCATCAGGTCAACGCGCGAAGTTGAGTTATTTCTTCTTACCGGAGATTGGAGTGACGCCTTGCTTTGCTCCGAGGTAGGGTGGTGGCGGTGCGGCGGCGCGGGGAATTTTAGAGGCTCTGTTTTATATAGTATTGCGGCGCCCATAAACCCTAGGTTCGGGGAGTCTGCTCTTATGGGCCGAAATGGGACGAATTGCTCTGTGTTTCTGGGCCTCAAGATTGATCTGTGGGGCACCCTTTTCTTTTTGAACTTTTTTTTAAAAAAAATCTCGGAGCATGAATTGACTGGCTATCGTGGACAAGTAGCACAAATCTTTGGCATACAAACCAAATTAAATAAACCGAAACGATCTCCTCACAAGCATCCTGATGTTATCAACCCAAGCAGTCTGAGCAAAATGGAGTCCCGACTCCGAAGCAAAACTCTCTTTCAAAATTAATGCATGTTGCATATAGCATAAATGTACCAAAATATGGTTCAGCTCCAGGTACAATGGAGTGGAATGAATGAACACCCAGCCATCTGGCAGCATGATGTGCTTATTACAAACACTAAGTCTGTACATTATAAGGACTGTTGAATATCTCGAGGGCAAGAGAACAAAAGAATAGTAAGCTCAAAACTAGCATCGCGGACTCAAATCCAGAAACATTCTGTGTGTTTTTTTTGGCGGGTAACATTTTGTGTTGCTATACTGTACAGATCTCAACCTCAATCCCTAGAACGTATCATTTTTGTACAAACGTGACTCCAGATTGTAAGTATGCGCAAACCTAGCGACGGTTGGTTCTAAGTGACTTGAAATGGGCAGCAAACGAATCATAGTCTGTTGGAAGCTTGGGGTGAACATGTGCAGGGGCTGTCTTTGAGGTGCTATCTTTCGGAGTTCCTGCTGAGGTTTCTGTACTCTCATCTGCCGGAACAGAACGTGTGTCCATTTCAGCCTTTTGCGACTTCCCTCTAGCAATCGGAGACTCATTTTGCTCAGTTCTGGTTGATGGGCTTTGTACTGGAACCCTGGCATATGAAGGTCCGTCCCTCCTTTTCTCAACATTTGGAATGGAGAATGCTTGAGTGACTTTTGTTTCCCTTGGCATGATTTCAGATTCATCAGCATACTGTGGTACAGTTTGGACACGACTATCTCTCATTGCACCTGATGTTACTTCCCGTGTCCTACGTGATGGTATCTGCTCTGCAGACCACTTTGACTGAGGAGCCTGCCGTTGTTCTAGCTCTTCCTCGCTGTCATCTGAATCAAAGAAATTTTTGGCCATTCTGGGACTCATTTCCCGGCGACCTCCAATACCTGTTGTTTCACGATAGCGCTCTTGAGCAGAATTCCTGCGCTCGGAACCCTGAGTTTCAATCGGACTTGTATCATCAAATTGTTCAGATAACTTCTCTGTATCATCTGAACGAAGGTAATTTCTTGTCATGGTTGATCTTGCTTCCCTGGGTGTCTCAACACTTGAATCCCTGTCATAAAGGTCGCCACTGTTACTTCCACCTGACAAAGTTTTGGTTGAGCGTGAAGCTTTTGTGGTACTTCTGATCTGATCGAATGTAGTATTCTCTTCTGAATCAACTGTTTCTTCAATGCTGGCAGATGCCTTATTGAAGGATTGCCTTGGCAGCACATTCTCCCTAGAACTTTTGGGGTAGGATGGAGGTTGTTTGAGCTTGTTTCTTAGTCCAGGAGTTAACCTGCTAAAGTTCAGGCCAAAATCACCTGCGCCCTTATCATCAAATGTAGCTGAAGTTTGCATGGCAGAAGGCAATGACTGATTCTCCTTTGCTCTTAAAGAGGACACAATATTCAATTTAACTGGCTCTGGCTCAGATTCTTCATCCGAAAGATCAGAATCTCTGCTTTGCACACGGCTCAAATTCTTCTGCTCGTTCGCCCCAAAATAATCAAATCTGGGTGAACCACCGTGTCCATTTTCATGTTGCTCCTTGTATGATACATTAAGACCAGGTGATGCAACAAATTTCTTACTGGAACTAGATTCATAATAGTCTTCAACACTTTCATTGACATCACGGACAAGCTTTCCTGAATTAGTAGATCCTTTTGACTCAGACATCAAAGATTCGGCATGCTTTGTTCTGGGGCTTGCTGCTATTTCCTCATCAGAACTATCACCATCTGAATCAAAAGTAGGAGGCATGTTACCATATGAACGAGGCGAAGGAATATCCCTTCTGTTTGCTTCTGAAGTGTCAGATCGTTGTGTTTCTGTTCTGGAGAACAGGCCCGAAGATCTATGGTTACTTGGAGAGTCACTTCTATGCTGTTGACCCCAATCTGCATTTGAGGATTCCATGTAATCTTGGTCACCAGGTTGTTGCTCGGTATGCTTTGATGCGAAAGCGTCAAACACATTCTCTTCTTCAGCATCAGAATCATATTGATCAAAAACAACAGATGAAGGATTAACTTGAGTTTTATCAGTCTGGTTGTCCCAAACAGTTCTGCTGCCATGGGTAAATGAATCATGGGAAGTATAGTTGCCATAGTAGTCCCCTGTGCTCTCGTGATCAGGGTTAACCTGGCTGACGTTCACATTACTGACGTTGCGCCCATCAAGTGCAGTATCTTGTAACTTCTCCTCAGGAAAATCCAAGGGGTGACCATATTTTCCAACGTTGCTTTGTCTGTCGTATAAATCATCAAAATGTGGAGGCTCCGGTGAATGAGCACGAGGTGGTTCAGTTGGCATTCCATAAACATATGCATGGCTTTCAGAACTATAAGAGCGGACGTCTTGAGATGGACTGTGAGATGTTGACATATTCTGACTATCAACTTTAGAATGTTTTCCTTCATTACTTGAGATCATCCTTGGATCATTAGTATGTGAACTCCGGTCATTGGAACTCCTCTTCTCATCCTGCACTGAATGCACAGCTGGTTGCTTCCTCGGTGCATTTGCATGATTGTATGCGCCTGACTCAAAACCTCCAGTGCTTTGCTCTCCAGAATAGTGACCACGACTAGCAAGTTGAGCTGCAGCTCGAGCAGCAATGCTGGCCATTTCTGCAGACTCTGCTGCTGCCTGTGCAGCAGATGTTGCATCCTTGAATTCCATATTCCAGCTTGCACCGCTCGCGGAAGGTTTTCTTTCCCTAGGCTGATTGATTTCTTCATCCCTGGAAACTGAGTCTAAAAAGAAAAATTGAGCTAGTCAATGGGAGTGAACAGGAAAGCAATAAAAGTCACTACATATGAAATGATAAAATCTCTTATACCTGGGACTGATGCATCATATTGAGAATATGGTCTTGAAACACTTTGATCCCCAGGTTTTTCATGTGAAAAGTTATTAGAACCAGGAGTTTGTGCTGAGTAGTAAGTTGATGCATCATATTGGGAGCTAAGAGGTGCAGGTGCTGAAGCATTGGGACCTCTTCTGTTTTCTTGTGAGGAAGCATTATTTGTTGATGCCTCTGAGGGTGAATAAGGCCCCATTGGCACACGAGAAGCGCCCGAGTCCACAGATGCCGCACTAACACTAGAATATGTAGGCAGTGGTGTTGACATGCTAGGAGTGGATGATCCCATAGTTGAAATGTTTCCTCCATAATATGTTGTAGATCCATGCTAACAAATAAAATAAAGAATTAGGTTAGGGCTGCAAAATACAGTCAGGAAAAAATAAACACTAAACCGGTTATTTACCAGAAGATCTTCATTTGTCTTCTGCAATTTCTCCTCGAATGCTTTTGGCTCCCATTTGATGCTGTGCTCCTCTGCAATTGAGGTCAAGGTTTTGATTTTGGTCTGTACGTCAGGTGCTCCTGCAGATAGCTTTTCAATTACCTGTATCCAGAATAATTGTATCTTAGCTGTCCAGATCAAAAACAGTAATGTGCATTCCTTAAAAGCCAAAAGAAATAAGGCAACTCATTCATAAATATAAACTTCCAGAAGTAGCAAAACTTACCAGACGGTTTACCCCACTGTCAGGTCGCACTTCAAGAGCTGCGGCAGCAAACTCTTTCCCATACTTGTTTGTGAAATGCTTCCGAACATCTGCTAGTTCTGTGACATCTGCACACCTCATCGATGCAAATATAACGCTGGCTATTGCCTCCTTCAGATCAATTGGGCAAGTCCTAAATTTAAGGTAAATAGAACACATTGGGTTAGTCATACATAACTCATCAAAATGTGGATCGCTGTCAATGAACAATCAATAACTCTTTTCATCTCAACTAAAGAAACCGTAATAATATGTTTCTTCAACCTCAAATATATCGAGACATTTTCTAGCATCATAAAAGGCATTCACATACAAGTAAAGGACTGAATAGAAGAATAATAAGGCTGGCTTACTTCTGTGAGTCGATGATGGAGAGACGTGCCACTAAGAGTTCACAGTACAATTCAATTAATTCATATGCTTGCATGAACTTCTCTTCCCTTATGACATGTTCAACCTGTGGGAGGAAAAAGGAAAGAAAAAGGAGTAAGAGCCTAGTCTTGGTGATGCAGTATAAATTTCATTAACCAAGAAGAAATTGTTCACCATACTTTATACCCCCAATAAGTTTGCCTACCACAACAGTCTCTGAAGATGCTTGTACCACGAACAACTTAAGGAAAATCATACGCATTTAAAACGAAGGCGGAACTAGTACAATCAGCTCTGAACTCACATGCTTCTATCATATGAAAAATCTAATGCTCGCATGGAACATCAGAATTGGATATAACAAGACAAATGCGAAAATTCAGATGCTCCCATGGAACACCAGAGTTGAACACAACAAGACAAACTGGGAAAGTTTTGTAGCACAAGCAAACACGAACCACAGTGGATACAGGGAATATCTATGCAGTGTGGACGAACAAATGCAAAATATCATCAAACAAGTCAGAAATCAATCCAGCTGACAATGTGAGAAAATGTGAGTAGGTATCCAAGAAGCATGAAACATGCTACAGAAGTCAGAAATCATGCATTGCAACTGAAACTACAGTCAACTTTACATTTTTGTGTATTAACACCAGGAAGTACTCAGCATAGGACCTCACGCAGGTCAGCACTATTATGACTGTTGTTAGTATATTTTCCCCCTCAACCAAGCAAGAACTATTCACTATTGCTTATACCTCCAATCAAATTTGCCTATGATAACAGTCTCAGAGGACGCCTGTAGCCTTGTATGACCACAAGGCATGTAAACTGAAGACAGAACTAGCACAACCAACCAATGCCACGTTTACCAAGCAGCAAAATCACATGCATATCATAAGAGAATCTAGTGCTCACACAGGTGATGTAACAGATTTTTTACTGGAACTAGAGTCATAATAGTGTTCAACACTTTCACTGACATCACGGACAAGCTTTCGTGAATTAGTAGATCCTTTTGACTGAGACCTCAAAGATTCTGCATGCTTTGTTCTGGGGCTTGCAGCTCTTTCCTCATCAGAAATATCACGCTCTGAATCAAAAGTAGGAGGCATGTTATCATACGAACGAGGCGAAGGAATATCCCTTCTGTTTGCTTCTGAAGTGTCAGATCGCTGTGTTTCTGTTCTGGAGAACAGGTCCGAAGCCCTATGGTTACTTGGAGAGTCACTTCTATGCTGTTGACTCCAATCTGCATTTGAGGATTCCATGTAATCTTGGACACCAGGTTGTTGCTCAGTATGCTTTAATGCGAAAGTGTCAAACACATTCTCTTCTTCAACATCAGAATCAGATTGATCAAAAACAACAGATGAAGGATTAATTTGAGTTTTGTCAGTCTGGTTGTCCCAAACAGTTCTGCTGCCATGGGTAAATGAACCATGGGAAGTATAGTTGCCATAGTAGTCGCCTGTGGTCTCGTGATCAGGATTAACCTGGCTGACGTTCAGATTACTGGCGTCGCGCCCATCAAGTGCAGTATCTTGCAACTTCTCCTCAGGAAAATCCATGGGCTGACCATATCTTCCAATGTTGCTTTCTCTGTCGTATAAATCATCAAAATGTGGAGGCTCCGGTGAATGAGCACGAGGTGGTTCAGTTGGCATTCCATAAACATATGCATGGTTTTCAGAACTATAAGAGCGGACATCTTGAGATGGACTGTAAGATGTTGACATATTCTGACTATCAAAGTGGCTTGTTTCTGCACCTTTAGAATGTTTTCCTTCATTACTTGAGATCATTCTTGGATCATTAGTGTGTGAACTCCGGTCATTGAAACTCTTCTCATCCTGCACTGAATGCACAGCTGGTTGCTTCCTTGGTGCATTTGCATGATTGTATGCGCCTGACTCAAAATCTCCAGTGCTTTGCTCTCCAGAATAGTGACCACGACTAGCAAGTTGAGCTGCAGCTCGAGCAGCAATGCTGGCCATTTCTGCAGACTCTGCTGCTGCCTGTGCAGCAGATGTTGCATCCTTGAATTCCATATTCCAGCTTGCACCGCTCGCGGAAGGTTTTCTTTCCCTAGGCTGATTGATTTCTTCATCCCTGGAAACTGAGTCTAAAAAGAAAAATTGAGCTAGTCAATGGGAGTGAACAGGAAAGCAATAAAAGTCACTACATATGAAATGATTAAATCTCTTATACCTGGGACTGATGCATCATATTGAGAATATGGTCTTGAAACACTTTGATCCCCAGGTTTTTCATGTGAAAAGTTATTAGAACCAGGAGTTTGTGCTGAGTAGTAAGTTGATGCATCATATTGGGAGCTAAGAGGTGCAGGTGCTGAAGCATTGGGACCTCTTCTGTTTTCTTGTGAGGAAGCATTATTTGTTGATGCCTCTGAGGGTGAATAAGGCCCCATTGGCACACGAGAAGCGCCCGAGTCCACAGATGCCGCACTAACACTAGAATATGTAGGCAGTGGTGTTGACATGCTAGGAGTGGATGATCCCATAGTTGAAATGTTTCCTCCATAATATGTTGTAGAGCCATGCTAACAAATAAAATACAGAATTAGGTTAGGCTACAAAATACAGTCAGGAACAAAAAACACTAAAGCGGTTATTTACCAGAAGGTCTTCATTTGGCTTCTGCAATTTCTCCTCGAATGCTTTTGGCTCCCATTTGATGCTGTGCTCCTCTGCAATTGAGGTCAAGGTTTTGATTTTGGTCTGTACGTCAGGTGCTCCTGCAGATAGCTTTTCAATTACCTGTATCCAGAATAATTGTATCTTAGCTGTCCAGATCAAAAACAGTAATGTGCATTCCTTAAAAGCCAAAAGAAATAAGGCAACTCATTCATAAATATAAACTTCCAGAAGTAGCAAAACTTACCAGACGGTTTACCCCACTGTCAGGTCGCACTTCAAGAGCTGCGGCAGCAAACTCTTTCCCATACTTGTTTGTGAAATGCTTCCGAACATCTGCTAGTTCTGTGACATCTGCACACCTCATCGATGCAAATATAACGCTGGCTATTGCCTCCTTCAGATCAATTGGGCAAGTCCTAAATTTAAGGTAAATAGAACACATTATGTTAGTCATATAGAACTCAGCAAAATGTGGATTGCTGGCAATGAACAATCAATAACTCCTTTCATCTCAACTAAAGAAACCGTATTAATATGTTTCTTCAACCTCAAATATATTGAGACATTTTCTAGCATCATAAAAGGCATTGACATACAAGTAAAGGACCGAAAAGAAGAATAATAAGGCTGGCTTACTTCTGTGAGTCTATGATGGAGAGACGTGCCACTATGAGTTCACAGTATACTTCAATTAAATCATATGCTTGCATAAACTTCTCTTCCCTTATGACATGTTCAACCTGGGGAAGGAAAAAGGAGAGGAGTAAGAGCCTCTTGGTGATGCAGTATAAATTTCCTTTGAACCAAGAAGAAACCGTTCACCATAGTTTATACTCCCAATGAATTTGCCTACCACAACAGCCTCTGAAGATGCTTGTACCATGAACAACTTAAGGTAAAGCATATGCATTTAAAACGAAGGCAGAACTAGTACAATCAGCTATGAAGTCACATGCTTATATCAAATGAAAAATCTAATGCTCGCATGGAAAATCAGAATTGAAGATAGCAAGACAAATGAGAAAATTCAGATGCTGCCATGGAACACCAGAGTTGAACACAGCAAGACAGACTGGGAAAGTTCGGTAGCACAATCACACATTTTTACACGAGAACCACAGTCAATACAGGGAGTATAAATGTAGTGTGGAAGAACAAGTGCAAAATCTCTATACTCAATCCAGCAGACAATGTGAGAAGGTATCCAACAAGCATGAACCAAGCTACAGAAGTCAGAAATCATGTATTGCAACTAAAAACACAGTCAACTTTACATTTCTGTGTATTAACACCAGGGAGTACTCATCTTAGGACCTCAGGCAGGTCAGCACTATTAGGACTGTTGTGAGTATATGTTTCCCCCTCAACCAAGAAAGAACTTTTCACTATGGTTTATACCCCAATGAAATTTGCCTACAATAACAGTCTCTGAGGACGCCTGTAGCCTTGTATGACCATAAGGCATATAAAACCATAGGCATGTAAACTGAAGACGGAACTAGCACAACCACTCAATGCTACATTTACCAAGCTGCAAATCACATGCATGTCATACGAGAATCTAATGCTCACATGGAACATAACAGTTGAAAACAGAAAGAAATGGGAAAGTTGAGATGAGAATCCAATGCTACCATGAAACATCAGAGTTGAACATAGCACGACAAAGCGGAAAGTTAAGTACACATTTTCATACAATAACCACACAGTAGATACATGGAACTGGAACTGAACTCAGGTTATAAGGATATATACTCCCATATCTCACAAGGAAAGCATATATTTAGTGTGGAAGAACCAATGCTAAATGTCAACAAACAAGTCACAATTTGTCTATAATCGGTCCAGCAAGGACGAACCATGCTATAGAAGTCAGACATTATGTATTGCGGCTGAAATTGCATTCAACTCTACATTTCCTCGTGTTATTAACACCTAAACTGCAACGGTGAGTACTCAGATTAAGCTAAGCCCACGTGACCCGATCACCAAACTCTACCGTCAATCAGGTCAGCTGCACTGATGCGGTGAATGCGCATGGAGTCAACTAACACCGAGGACGAGAGGAACTGGAAATCGTGAGGGAGCAACGGCGATGGAGGAGCGGAGGCACGTACCCTGATGCGCGCGGTCTGGTCCTGGTTGGCCTCGAGCAGCTGCGCCACCTCTCGTCGCATCTGGCGCACCTGCGCCTCCTTCCGGTTCCGCAGCAACTTGATCCGCGCCACCGCCATCCGCAGCGACGTCTTGCTGCAAAATCATCACCACAAAACCCAAATCAAAACACATGTCAGATAATTTTCGCCCCCCGCAGAGAAGGGAAGGAAAACAAAAAGCTCGAGACGATCTAGGCTGACCATTTGTCGGCCTTGAAGCCCTTGTGCAGGACGCCGGAGAGCTTCCTGCTCCTGTTCATCGCCGCCCTCCGCCTTCCTCCTCCGCTTGCCGCGCGACACAGTAGACAGCCCTCTTCCTCCGGCTAGATTGGAATCAAACCGAACTGAAACGGCCGGTGGTGGGAGTACGCGCGCGCGCTGCCTAGCACCTACCCCCCAACGGATTCTTCTGTTGGAGTTTGGAAAGACGCCTCCTCTCAGGCGGCCGAGCTCCGCCTGCCGCCAAGGGGAACCGAACAAGGGGAAGACAAGAGGGAGGAGACTTTTTGGCGAGGAAAAGAAATCGTTGTGTCGTGCGAAGGGGTGGATGCCGTGCGGACGACGCGCGGCGGGCACGGCACCGGCGCCTTCCTCGCCGCTTCGCCTCCGCGTTGCGGGCTCGGGCGCCGGGCCGGATTGACATTGACCTTGACGCGCTCTACGGGTTCGAGGCGCGTCGGACCGGACGCGACGCATCGCATCTCTTCGGTCGAGACGCGGCTTGGCGCGTGAGGATCTTCATGTGACGCCACCCATGTAACCTTCTGTTGCGGAGCACGGGAACTTGGGTGTCATTTCCCCTTGGTGGCGAGCAAGAACGATGATTGCTTGTGTGGTCTTGTACAACGTCATTTCTTTCTGCGAGACTTGTAGCGCGTGTGAAAGTTTCGGCGGCGTGTGGACGTGCTTAAGTTCTTATAATCTAGAAGGTCCTTTTCACTGCCGTGACAGCTTGATAATTGGATTGGGACTTGTCATATGTTTACCATTACCTTACGTCCCTTTGCTCTTAGGGGTGGCGCACGGGACAACAGTTGATCAGTCAAACGCCGCGACGCACAGGTGCAGACAGGAGATGGAACCATACAAACGGTTCTAATTAGATGCGACTTTTGCCCGTGTGTCTCGCCAACTAGACACGGCAGATGTACATCACATGGACACATAGCAGTCCCAACGAAGCTTAATCCGTGAGGTATTAATGTTTCCGACTTGGTGATCCAGCCATGAGCACTAGTGGTTGAACCACAAAAATTATGAAGACAGCAGCATTTTCCTGTGTGGAACTATGGACCTCAGTAGCTGACAAGGATATCCTTCGCTAATCATCGGTCACTAAGATTGTTTACCAAAGGGTAAAAAGGCCCTAATGGCCCAATACCCCTACCCACCACTCGAAGTTTTCTAGGGCCTGCAGCTCGCACCTGAACGGCCCAAGTGTCAGATCGCAGCCCAGAGTCGTCGCCTTGTCTTGTCTTCTCTGCTCTCCCACCACCGCAACCGCAAGCAGGGGAGGCAGGGGAAGGAGGAGACGGAAAAACCCCGGCGAAGGAAGCGGAGCGGCGGTGTAGCGGCGTCGGCAATGGACGAGGAGACGAAGAAGAAGGTGGAAGCGACGGTGCTGGAAATCCTCCGTGAGTCCGTCACTGAGCACAAGGTCCGCGCCGCCGCCGCAGAGCGCCTCGGCATTGACCTCTCCGCCCCCGACTGCAAGCTCTTCGTCCGCGGCGCCCTCGAGGGCTACCTCCGCTCCCTCCCCTCCCAGGAAGAGGAGGACGACGCGGAGGCGGAGAAGCAGGGCGGCGCCGTGGGGGAAGGGAAGGGCGAACCGGGGGAGAAGCAAGATGAGGACCAGAAGGGTGGCGGCGGCGGGAAGAAGGAACACGACGACACGGGCGACCTTATCCTTTGCCGTGTGAGTTCCCCCTTCCGCTCTTCCACGCTTGGGCCCTTCTTCTTAACTGTTTGTTCGATCGATCCCATTCGGGTGCTAGGGTTTTGTGGAATAACAGGGTTTGCGCTTGCAGCTCGCGACCAACAGGAGGGTGACACTGTCGGAGTTCAGGGGCAAGAAGCTGGTGTCAATTCGCGATTCCTACATGAAGGACGGCAAGGAACTGCCCACTTCCCAAGGTGACTCTCATATCTTCCTTCAATTGCAGCTTTGGATTACTGCTTGAATGATGGGGGATGGGATGAGCTCAACCCAAATCGACTTCATTGCGTTCCTGAACATAGTAAACTCAGGAATTAGGATTGAGCGCTGTCACTTTGGTGTCGTTTTATCAGTGATACCCAGTTTTCTGTGTATGTATATCCCCCCTTTGAATGAAACTACCATCTCTGCAATGTCAGCTAGATTTATGACGCCGAAAATCTTTTAGTTATCAATCTACCACAACAATGACTTGGGAGAATTGCTGCAAAAGAAATACTACCCTGATAGTAGTCATTTGGTGAAACGTCGATTGCAACACTGGCATGAAAAGTGTTAGTCCAGTCTATCAGTTAACCACTGTATTCTGTAAACACGTTCCCATCTAATTTGATGGTAGCATTCTTGATCCAAGCAAATGTACCTATGTGAAATCTACAGTCTATCAACTACCTATGTGTAATTTACATGTAGATAGTATTTATTCCATATTTCCATAAACTTTGGTCTTCTGTTATAAAACTATGCAAATACCTCAATTTGATTTTCCGTCCGTCACTGCTTCTTAGGATGTCCTTTCCTCTGATTCATCTACTGGTGTGATCAGATTTAGCTATTGAAGTAACGGCTTATGGAACGGAAAATCAAATTGATCACATTTAATTCCTTCTTGTGGTGTGTAGCTGAACATGATTGGCCACAATGCCGGTCTTAGTTAGTAACTGCTTCGTGATGTATTTGAATAAGTTGAATTTGATTATCTTAATGCAGCTTTTGAACATTTGGCTCTGTTTCCTTCCTGCGGAATCAACTGTGAATGTGTTATGTGACGACCATAATTGGCATCAGTTTACCTGCTCAAATTTGGGTTGGTGACATGAAAGGTTCATCAATGGAGCACACGCAAAATGATGTGGAAAAGTATCTTCCCATTATACCGAGCTGCACTACTCTTTTGTTCACAAACAACTGATATCTTTTGTCATGTTAAAACTTGAGTTTTCCCCTTAAACATCTGTTCATGGAAATGAAAATTTTATCATTGGAGCACGCGTAAGATGTGTGCAAAAGTATCTCCCACCATGTTGAGGTGCACTAAACTTTAGTTCACAAACCAGCTGATAACTCTACCTTCTGTCATGTTACAACTTGTATTTCCCCCTTAAATATCTGTTCATGGAAATTGTGAGCCAACATAGTCCATTATTCAGTGTTGTATTCTGTCAAAGAGAAAGCGATTATAAATTAGCTGCCATCCCTTATGACACACTTTTGGTGTCAGGACTGAGGTCCTAATGAATTTGTCACATGGGTTATCCTCGTGATCCTAACGTGCTAATATGTCAGGGTCAACAGAACTCTGCTTTGCAGCGCTAAATCTGTCTAAGGTGTTTTATTAGTTTTTATAGTTCCACTGGACTAAATAGAATTTCCCATTTGTTTTCACATGATCACAAGGTATGCTTCAAAAGAATTTTAGTGTTTTTTGGATGTGTATAACATATCCTGGAATTGTATGGCTAATGATGCCAATGTCTTGAATTTCTGTGATTTCCTCATTTCCACTGTATGTTATGTCATCTCCTTGTCTTGCCGTGCATCTTTGATTCTGTGCTCTTCATTTCTTTCACTAACATCCTGCCAAACTGCAGGAATAAGTTTGACAGCAGAGCAATGGGAAGCATTTCGCGATGCTGTGCCTGCAATAGAGGATGCTATCAACAAGCTTGGAGGATCCGACTAAAATCATTGTCCATGACCTTCTGCCTGTATCTGAAAAGCCCATTCTGAACCTTTAATAGGGTCATACATGGGTTGCACGTACCTTATGCCTAGGGTTCCCATGAACTTCTGTAAAAATGTCTCACTTAGTGGAGTTGCTACTTGTTAGTGCCATGTTCCGGTAAGCTTTTCATGATGATTTGTCTTGTCGAAGTGGTCAGCATCAGTAAGGTAACAGCAGAAACGCAACAGTTCCAGTTTTTGGGAAAGCGACTGTTCCGTTGAGTGCCTTCTGCCGAATGAGTAAAACAAGAAGTTAGTTTTTGACAACTGATGAAATCCGATCTGCAACTGCAAGCTTTTTTTTTTTTGGTAGCAACTGCAAACTATTAAAACAAGAAATCAATAGCCAATCAGCCAAAGGCCCAACTCAACGATCAAAATGGCAGAAATCTCCACGACCGAAGAGTTGCAGACGCATTGCCAAAACTTTTAGCCCGTGGCCCACGAGTCCACTGATTCAACGTTTTTCCCAGGCATGGTACGGGTAAACAACCTGTGAGTCGAATAGGATACGGAGTCACGGAGAGGACGAACGCCGGCGAAGGAAACCGAAGCGTCGGCGTCAGTTTAGCGGCGGCGGCGGCGTGGTACCGGCATGGACGAGGAGACCAAGAAGAAGGTGGAGGCGACGGTGCTGGAGATCCTCAGGGGTGCCGACATGGAGTCCGTCACGGAGTACAAGGTCCGCTCCGCGGCCGCCGACCGCCTGGGCATCGATCTCTCCGTCCCCCACCGCAAGCTCTTTGTCCGCGGCGTCGTGGAGAACTACCTCCGCTCCCTTCCCTCGGAGGAGGAGGAGCCGCAGCAGGACGGCGCCAGCGAGGAGGGGAAGGACAAACAGGCGGAGGAAGACGAGGATGAGGAGGAAGAGGAGGAGGAGGAGGAGGAGAAGGGTGGTAAGAAGAAGAGGGAGTACGACGACCAGGGCGATCTTATTCTCTGTCGGGTGAGTTCTTCATTCCCTGCTCACAAGCACTTATTTGTTTTCTTCCTTTCGCTCTTTGTTCAGTCGATCCAAGTGCTAAGATTTTGTGGCGTGATGTGGTTTGCGCGTGCAGTTGTCGACCAAGAGGAGGGTGACGCTGTCGGAGTTTAAGGGCAGGACGCTGGTGTCGATCCGTGAGTTCTACTTCAAGGACGGCAAGGAGGTGCCCAGCGCCAAAGGTAACATATCTTCCTCTGATTATTCCTTTGATTACTCCTCCAAAACTAGATTTTGTGCGCTCAGCTTAAAGGTCTGGACCGAGTGTGTTCACCTTCCTGAGAAACTTAATAGTTGCTCTGATTTTGTTTACCATTTTATAGTAAAGAGAATGTCTGTTTGACAAATCAGCACCACCTCTGTGTTCCGCCAGGATTGCAAACAATATGAACTCGTTTCTCTGTGATATCTGCTTTTCTGTTGATCTTGTATGATTACAATTGAGAACATGCCTATAACCTAGGTTGAACTTTGCACAGCTGTGATGTTCAAGCTCTGAAAACAACGTGAAATCATCTCTGCGGTGACATCTTTTTTTAAAAAAAAACCATGTCTGACTCTGAGTGCAGTCTGGAACATGGCTAGATAGAACCTCTGCACATATAACTTACAAGCTCATAGCGAGGTCTGTATTGCAGAGACTAGGGAAAGTAGCTGTTATAAAAGTGGTGACAAATGCCTTCATCTAATTCTTCCTTTGATTACTGCTCAAATACTTGATTTGGTGTGCTTAGCTCAAAGGGCTGAACCTTAATAATATGTTCACCTTCCCGAGGCACTATTTAATCGCCATGGCAAACTTACTGGAATCTGCAATGTTCTGATTTTCTTTACCCTTTTATGTTAAAGAATGTATCAGTTTGCCAAAATCTGTTCCACCGCTAGGTTCCGTTAGGATTGCAAACATTCTGAACTCGCTTTTATATGGTCTCTGTTGTTTCATGTGATTATGTATGAGTAAAGTTGAGAAAATGACTGTGTGCCTGGGCTGAACCTTTGTACATTTATAGCTTTCAAGCAGTGAAAACAAAATATAATCATTTTTTTTTACCGAAGTCAGTAGGGAATACCCCAACCTATTTTTTTAATTTTCTTTTATTCCAGTCTGGATATTCACTCCCACGGGGAGTTGAACCCAGGTCTGCTAGATGCTACTCAGGTGCTCTAACCATTAGGCTAGAGGCCCTTTCGCAATATAACCATTTTTCTGCGCTACCTATTCTTTCAATCATGTATGAGTAAAGTTATGGCCCTTTCTATTGAACCTTTCACATTCATAACTTACCAGCTCGTTGCAATAGTCTTGATTGCAGTATGTCTACGGAGAATTACTGTAGAAATGGATGATGGTAGGCAGTGTGAGCGTCTTCGCCATAGCATGAAGAGTGTTTTCTTTATGTCCAAATTTCTTACCTGATTTGTGATTCTTACTCATAGCACCTTTTTATTGTGGACTAAATCCCTTATTTCACCTGTGGCTGTTAATGTCCAATAAACTTTAATCTTATGCTGTAGAAACTAGAACAATACCACAGTTCCCACTTCCATCGACCAGTGGCCGCTGCTTGATTAAGATTAAGATATATTTTTCTTCTGCTGTGGCTGCTTTAACTAGATTTTATGTTTTGGTCACTGTTATGAGTTGTTGATACTGCTTGTTTGGCGACCTGTGGTTCTTGTCTAAACAAGAACTCCTATCTTTGAATTTCTTCCCACACTATCCTTACATGTAATCAGGAGTGCATTTTGTTTAGCATTCAGTTGCAGTCATATTCTTAAGTGACGAGCAAGCAATTATCAGACCACATCAATTATTCTCATATTTCTTGATATCTCAGTACTTGAAACTTGCTACCTACCCTGTGCTAATCTTTGGAGGTGTACATAGATTGTCATTTATGTTTCTCTTAGGACTAATCTCCCATTTGTGAAGAAACTAAGAGCTTGCTAGTTGTGTATTACTCTATTGGAAATTTGTGGCTGATGATGGAATGTCTTGGATTTCTACCGTCGCTACCATTTTTTTAATGTTCCTGTATCATCTTTGATTGTGTTTTCCTCAGTTACCTCACTTTGTGTTTAAAATGCAGGGATAAGTTTGACTGTCGAACAGTGGGAAGCATTTCGCAATTCTGTGCCTGCAATAGAGGATGCAATCAAAAAGATTGAAGAAGACTAAAGGCGTGTTTGCTTTCAGCCTGGGAAACGCTGCCTGGCCCAGGCAGATGCATCCCACCTCAGGCAGAGCAAATCGAACACCTGAGATGGTGTTGCCTGCCAGGCAGGTTTTGTGAGGACGCAAACCAAAGTAGCCCTAAAAGCATGTTTTATTTTGTATAAACTTTCTTTTGTCTGTATCATATTAAAAGTACGTTCTGGCCCTTGTAAGGGTCATACATTGCTTACAAGTTATTGAGACAGTGATGTTCTCAAGACTTTTGTAAAACGTTTTCACTTAGTCGGGCTCCCTAGAGTAGGGCAGACAGTAGGAATGTAACATGAATTTGGGAATTTCTCTAACAGTAAACTACTGTTATGATGACTTGAAGTTCCGCATGATATCTGCTGTGTATGGAGTCATGAATTTGTCATACTCGTGTCAAGTTTCGCTCCAGTTGTGCTGCTGTATATTCATGTGCAGACAATGGAGGTTGAACACTTGAACTTATTTTTCGAGCTCAGGGTTTGTCTTTCACTCTGATTATGTAAAGCCATCCCTTTGTAGCTTGTCCTTTTGTTGATATTCATCGAAGAATTTTAAAAGGACTCCATGAAGAAATTGGATGAGATATAAATAGAATGTGCAACGGAGGTTAATTTAAGCCTGAAAAAAACTATAATTGTGGTTTGAATTAGTTTATGCTAAATCATAAAAAAGATTGCGATAAATAAGGATGGGGCAATCTGGGACAAATCTTGAAACTGGCAAATTCACGGAAACAAGGTCGCGAAGTAGCTTGTGGAATGGCAGGTGGCTGCTCGATCTACATTGCCATTCATGTGGCATGTGCCATAGAGCCTGAGAGAGGTCTCCATCACACTGAGTCTAGCTTACATCATCATCTCACGTAGCTTACGAAAGAAATGGATTATCTTAAATGTGACCTCTCTTAGTCCTTGTTCGAGAGTTCGGCAGCCTCCAGCTCGTTTCTCAGGTAATGGCATATACAAGGGTATATAATAGATTATTTTACTCGAGGCAAAGATGTTTATTTAATTTAAGACGAGTGAGCAGACGTGTGGCCTACTCTCTTGTCCGCTAATCATCCTCCTGATTTCTAGGTGAAAATGAAAACCTATTTATCTTCTTGAAAGGGACAAGCTCCCTGCAGGATAATAATTGATGCAGATATGAAGGAATCCATATTTTCCCACGCCTCAATCGTCATATGATTGATGAGTGAACTGATGAAGGCAGGTGAAAGTTTTTTATTTGTGTTTTTTGCACTTTATTCTGGAGCCGATTTAGCTCGCGTGTTTCATGTCTGCTTCCATTCTGGAGCCAGAACAGGGGCCCTGGGAAAAGGAAGAAGGAGGTAGAGCAAAGGTGTACACAACGCTGAAACTGGAATTCATCTTTGCCGTAGCTACCCTCCCTCCTCCTCCTCTGATTTTATGCCTGCTTGACCACACAAGATTTGCAGAAGGAAAAAGACAAACATCAATCAATTATTTGTGTACGAATTACAGAGTCTTTAGTTGCAAATTTCTTTTGAAAAAACATTTAGTTGCAAAATTACGGTAGCCAAGTACTGAAAAAGTGACCCGTGTTAGTCCTTATTTCGCCGTTGGTTCAGCGCCTACTATGGCTACAGATTATTGTGTGACTCGCCTGGATCATAGCTACTGGATTGTGAAACTTTGTTCTGCAACTGCTCTCTTCGTCCCAGAACAATTGTCGACAGACATCATATTTGACCCTTCGTCTTATTCAAAAAAATTATTTAAATATAGAAACAAATATGTCATGATTAAAATATATTCAATGATAAAACAAATTGAAAAAAAATAAATAAGATTTGCATAAAAAATTTAAATAAGACGAGCGGTCAAAAGTCAACAGTGACATCTATTTTGGGACAAAGGGAGTAAGCTGTAGAAAGCTTCCATTTAGCTAAATAGATATAACAACTTGCACCTTGTTATTAGCTGACACAAAGTTGAAGCAAAATAAAGAATATTAATCATAGCGTGATCA
>LAPY01001141.1:78786-89945 GCA_000970635.1 Eragrostis tef
TTTAAGGCATCCATAATTTCATTATAAGTTTCGGTATGTCGATGTTTCCGATGTGAACTATCGTTATCCGATCGATATCGACATGTTTCCGTTCAAATGATATCATTTTTAATATTACCGTTATCTCCGATGCCGATACCAGTTCCGACATTATCATTTTCGGCTCCAATTCCGAAAGAAAAATATACGAGCGAAACTGGTTTAGAATATTTCCCGATCGTTTCCGAACATTTTCATTCCTATGCACGGTGCACTGCATCCGCCCACGGGACAAAGCATTTATCGGGGAGCCGGACCACGGTTATGCAGCAGCAACGTAATACGTGCTTGACGCGTGTGCTCAGCCCGGAGAACCCGTGCGCGCGTACGTTTCCTGGCTGCGGGCCCAGAACTGAAGGAGCTGAGCCAGCGACGGCGAGCGGCATGTTCCCGACGCGGCCCGACCACGCCGCGTGCCGAACCGGTCGGTCCGGCGAATGCGACCAGGCGCGCGCGCCACATGGAGAGCTCGACCGCGGAGCTTTTGTTCGCACGCGCGCGCGGGCATTCAAGGCGCGGCGGCGACGGCTGGTCACAGACAGCTAGCGCACGGGCGAAGGAGAGCGACGCCTGTTTCGCGGTTTTCGGCGTGAGCCGTGAGAGGGAAAGGATTCCTTCCGTTTCTTTTCTTTTCTTTTCTTTTCCGACGAGGAGAGGAAAAGGATGGATGCTGCTGTGTAATTCGGGGTACGTGCTCTCTCGATCATCGCCAGTGAAAAGAAGTTGACGTTCTGAGCCGTTCGCAAGTGAGATGGGATCCAATAATTCTGTTACACAAGTGACGGTTTATTTCACGACAGAGTTGCGGTAGCCGGTAGGTGATTCCCTGCAGGCGCCACCACAACTTACCATCATCACGGGCTTAACTTAATAGAGGGAGAAGGAAAGAAGGGCGGCAGGCGCGTACAAATCTGGGCACAGGCCAAAGATCGGACCGCCAATGCACCAATTGTTGCCATATCGTCCTTTGTTGCACGCATGCTTTCCATGTGCCGTGCAGTGCTGAAGGAAACTCTAGCAGCGAAGGTACGCCTGCCGCTGTAGTGCTGTGTCTCCGCTGAAACTTCTTCCGTCGATGCCATCAATCCATCTAAACTCTAAAGTAGGGAGTAGGACATCGAAAGGAGCAAAGGACAAATATGTAGGATCATTGAAATCTGGTGTTGCTGTACGCGAGAAGATCGTGTGCGCAGGTTCCTCCATGTTCTAGCCAACCCTTTCCGTGCTCACTCGAGTCGTTTCTTCTTGTCAAACTGTGGCGCACGTGAAATCTGTGGTACACTGAATCAGAACTGTGGGATGCTTGAGAGTGCTAGTAGATGCATGGACCTGTAACTATCTCTGTGAAAGAGGGAAGATCGATACAGGTGAGCTTGTGTCCTGGACCTCCTGGATCATGCATGCCTACAGCTACAGGGACCTATGACGAGTGAATTTCAAGACATATAAAGCTTATTAACTTTGAATGAAGAGTTAATAAGACATAGAGCTCATTTTTTTTTTGAAACGATATAGAGCTCATTAACTCTGAATAGAGGCGGAAGTCGAAGACCAACTGCCCAACGCTCTATGCGACTATGTTAAAAACCGTTATTTTGAATAATCAGTTCACAAGGAACCATCGCCTGCAGACACTGCCAGCAGTTATCTCCAAGCGCATTGAACAGGGAAAAGAAATTATTGAGACGTCAACATGGCTTAATCTGTTATTCTCATACTGCAAAGTGCTAAGGCAAGTCCGGCTGCAGTCATTATTTCGAAAAAATAGCAGGGTTCCTGTTGGATTCGGACTTCAGATGAGCATGAAAAGCACGTGACAATAGTGTAAGAGCCTTATCATGTTTGGTATTGCCAAGAGGCAACAATACAGCGACGGAAAAGAAAAAAAGAAATGGCTTCACATCACAAGTCCAACATAGATCCCAAAAAATAACACCCTTAATTATTGCCAGTGACGCCAGCAACCACCTGCAGCAGTAGCAAAAGGCATATATGTCAACAAAATCTGCTATCTTGGATAAAAGTCTAGGAGCGTATCATGCCATGATTGTTAAATATACAGTTTTGTTACAGCCATTCCAATTCTGAACCATGCCAACAAAAATATGCAGATTGAAGTTCTGAAGATGTCATGGACAGTTCAATTTAAGCTTCAATACGTGGATCTGTAGCGAACAGAGTGACTTGGGACGGGCTTTGATGGTAACATGGTAAAATTAGCAAATGGCATGCATTACACTAGTCAATCGTGCAATAAAAACGAATCATGGTCTAAAATAAGGGTATTGGTAAATCAAGAGAACAACAACCCATCATTTTCAAAATTTGGAGCAACATACAGTGAATTTGAGTACAAAACAAAGTCGCATACATCACTTAGAGCTGGTTGCGGAACTTGTTTGGCAGTCTCAAATGAATCCAGGACGGGCCTGACAACGGCTGGAAGAAAAAGACCTGAAATTGAAGCAAAAGAATCATGAAGTCACCTGAATATACCATTTTGAATGATAAAAGAGCTTCTCAAACAAAGATATTCATGGCCCAAACACCAAGACAGAAATAGTTCAGCAAATTCCAACAAACAACCTGTCTGCTTAAAGTTTGTCATTCTTAAAAAGCCATGAAGGAAAACCAACATGAGCATTATTTGTACCACATCCAAGTGATAAATGACATCACAGTAACTAGTGCAAAATATATTGCTACACAGCTTCTGTTCGAATGATATAATTTGCAATTTGTCCTGTATGCCGTCTAGTCTCATTAGCTTCCAACCTTTGGCGAAAACAAGGTCAGTAGCAAGTATCTACTGCACTTTCATAGTAGTGAACACCACATAAAGAAAGCATGCTAACCTAGCAATTTGCACAGTAGGGGGTGGCAACCATTGGCATGAAAGATACGGATACTTAGCAAGCACTCAAATAACAAGGCATAAGAGTAGCAGTAAATGTAAGAGGGATAGATTGTGTATAATGGATGGTTGTATTGCATTGAGCCTCTTGGCCGGTATATATGAGAGTACAAAGATCTGGAGGCAAGACACATCCCCAGATACATATGGCAGTCTACGATATACAATGTCTAGCCTACCAAATATACTCTAAAAGTAAACAAGACTACACGAAAAGTGCCAGTGGATAAGTCGACTAATTAACAGTTTCTTAGAAATTTGTGGCCGTAGCCTTTGTTTTTGTCTTACCAAAAGTAATTGAATCTATCGAGAACACAAGAAAAGAGGAGACCTCCATCTCAATTATGAAAGCAAAACGCCAGTGTACATTCATTTGAAAATGAGCCGTCTAAACGAAATTGGTTGAGAACAAATCAGATACTTTTATACCCTGCAGTTATGGATTGTGCAGGGAAATTTGGCACAACCTTTGGTACCCAGCCCAAGTTGAGACTAGGAATTAAACCTCAATCCAAAAGAACAAGCATGCTACTCAACTCACTAACAACAGCATAGGTTCTCGCTCTAGATCACCTAGAACATGTACAACCAAACAACTGAACAAGTCCGGTAACCTAAAGGGATTACATTACAACTCTGACGAACCTGAGGAATTCGGAAGCTGTTTTCGGTTCTCCTATTTGTAAGTTCAGATCTCAGTTTGGGTTTGTTTTCATCATTGCACGCTTAAACTGAGCTCTCATGTTTGATGCTCAGCAGTAAATCTAGCAATGGACAAATACATAACGAAATGAGGAACATGCTAAGCAGCAGCTTTGGATGTCTCGGCCGAGCTAACGACAAGCACTAGCTACAAGCGCAACTTGCATTCGGGAGGTCAGGTCGCAATACGCAAAGCAGACACACAGACACAGAGCAGAGGCTGAAGCATCCGCGTGGAAGGCGAGAGAGGGGAAGAAAGGGTACCGAAGCCGGCGATGAGGCAGGACGCCGCGACGACCGGTTCCTTGACCACGAAGATCCTGAGCCTCCCCATCACGCCCATCGCTGCTGCACCAACTGCTCCTTGCTCCCCGTAGCCGCCGCCGCGATCGGGAGACGCCGCCGATGGGATGGGGAATGGGAAACGAGGATCGCCTGTGCTGTGTGTGTACCTTGTCCTGTTGATTCTGCAATGGCCGCTCGTTGGGTTTCGGCGTAACAGCTTTTGGCCCAGCCAGCGTTTCATTCAGCAAAGGCCCGTTGTCTTCAGTCCACCAAGGCCCAACACCAACGGCTCATAACCGGATGAGGTGAGGACCTGAGGCTGCTGCGACTTGGCGACCTCCGCCGGAAATGGCTACGACAATGGCTTCCCTCTCCGCCGCGGCGCATCATCACCTGGCCGCCGGGCACTTCTCAACGGTCACTTCTCATCCCCGCGAGAAGGCGGGAGGACTGGCCGCAGCGGCTTCAACATCTGTATGAGAGCCCAGGTGGATACGCTACCCGCTCAACCTAACTCTTCCCCTTTACTCCTCCTTCCTTCTCCAATTCACGTACTCCCCAGTTGTTGCACACTTAACGCTTTGTTGTTCGATTATCTCGCAGAAGAAGACGAACACTGGTGACTCTGGAAGTGGTAGCGGAAGCGGGGATGGGCGCGGGAGCAGCGGGCGGCGAGTGTGGCGTCGTCGGAAACTGGTACGTCATGGTGGAGTCTGTTTTCTCTGCGTGATTGTTTCACTAGGCTTGTATGCTAGTTAGGACTCCTTTTTTTGTGACATTAGTTATTATAGCTCTACTAAGAACAATTTTTCTTTCGAATTCAAGATTAAAGGGCAACATTATCTTTTTTAAGGCCAACCTTGTAGACTTTGCCAACTGACCTACAGTCAGTTAAGGCCAACATTTATTATTATTTTTTGACCTTAGCATTAAGATTTCTCTTTACAAGGATAGTGAAAGCTCTTTTAAGGAGACCTGAGAAGCATCATTCTGTTGTAGTTTCATGATCTAAGGCTATAATGGAATGACAGCTCGACTTCTCCTTTTGGTTAACCATCTAGCCGATTAGCCGTATTTAGTAATGCTTCCCCATTTCGAGCAGTTTGAGCAGACAGGCATCAGTATCACTTGCAGTAATTAGTTACACAAACAATAAAAATGCAAATTGGAATTTTTGATTACCGAAAGAATCACATCTATCTTGGGCTATGCACTTGGGAGGAGCTATTTTCCTGCTTTTGAATCCGCTACTTTTGCTTTCCTGTGACAATTGGCACTTAAGTAAGTATTGTTTTCAGACCAAAGATGATGACATGTTGCGGTACAAGTTAGATCGTATACCTTTCTTAGAAGAGAAGGTGAGAAAAGTAAGGGAAAATGGGAAAATCATATGCTTGGACATCAATCAGCTGATGTTATCTCAAGAAAATAGATTTGCATTCACAATGGAGGTGGCTGAAGAAGCGAATGGCTATCTTGAGAAGAATAGGCATGAATATGGATTGAAAAAACCTATACTGCATGTGCTCAGTGACCGCATGAATGAAGCTGGATTTTCTCGCCCGGAGGGTTACCTTTATCCTTATCCTATCAAGCCTGGGCCATATTTCATTAAGGAGGAGGGAAATTGAGTAAAATCATTTGCTCCTTTGTAAGTGCATTTTGACAATTTACTACCAGCTGATTCCTTTTGTACTCCCGTTTCCTTCTTTCCGTTCTCTTCAATCTGTCTGTTTTAGTCTGCTGTACCTGTGATGACTGCTTGCATTCAACATTCTGACAGAAGTGAATAATGGAGGGCCTGTTTATAGTGAAATTAAAATGACACTGAATGAAATTGCAAGTACTATGGTAACATTTATCACCTCACGAATGGCTCGTAGATAATCTGCGGCCTCAAGTATTCATTAGGACTTAGCAGTACACATAGGTGGACAAAAGGGTAAAAGGAAAAAAAATCAAGCAGTATACATAATAGGTTCCATTTAAAAACGAGCTAGCCTCAACCTCATCCCACTAGACTATTTATCAGATAAGAGTATCTATATTGTCTTTGGAACCAATTTGGTGTGAAAAATATGCTCAACAGTGAATCCAATATCTTATAGATTAGGTTCGCTGCAGTAGAGATTAGTCTCCTTCATATAATCCTCTACGTGTAGTAGAATCTTCACATGACCGTATAGATAGGACTACATAAGGAGGAGCTTAGTGGTCTAGCCGTTTCTACCAGGTCTTCTGCGTGGATCATGCCTAGAGTTTGCCCCTCCGTAGTCATAATCCTGAATCTCTGTAAGAACCTTTCTGCTATGCCCCTGCATTTAGAGGATAAAGAACTAGCATATGTTAAATTGTGCTAATAAAAGAACAAACCTAACTGATTTTACTGATATTTGTTTTCCATTAGTTCCCTGAGACTCTCACATATACTCGGTTTATAAAATTTCATTATAAGACTGTTTCAAGCGACTTATGCATAACAAAGCAGAAAAATGGCAAGAGTTTTGAAACCCAATGGTTGATCCCACACCGACAATCTAAATAATATGTCAAGATTGCAAGCATTTCTTTGAGTGGCTATGTCAAAAAAATTTAAATCAAGTTAGACAAACCTTTATCAAGTTGGCAGTCACAGCATTTTCATTCTCCACTAGTATGGGTTGGCCTGTATTTGTACAAAAGAACCTGTTCAGATAATGATTAAGCAATTAGTATACTATACTGAAGCAAAAGCAAATCCCATACCTGCAGATGCTTTGAAGAGAAGGAATATCAGGACCATGGTGAGTAAAACATTGGGTTTAAGCATGTTGATATCTTCTGATAGTGTGTGCTATGGGCTCAAGAGGATTGCTGGGGAAGAGCTATTGTAGCTCTGTCCTTTTTATGCATGGACGCTGGGTCAGGCAGCAGCAATGAAAAGGACTTGTTGCTTTAGATATGGTCTAGAAGTAATGATTACCCTACAGGGTTATGACGAACTACTTATCCCACAGCACAAGGTCAACTACATTTGGCAGAAGCACTTCAGAGAAGTTATATGTGTTGCCTTTCAAGTCACTAGAGGCGTAGTAAACTACAGCACATCCTCCTTTAATAGATACATTTGAGATGTTTTTTTTTTTATGTTATACCTCTTCTAGTTTTCCATCATATTACATGATGTCAACTGAAATTTGGAGCTTTACTTATCATTGGGCATGCTTCGGATTCCTTGTCTCTTCCTTTTTATAGGTATGTATCTTTATGATTACTTTAAATTATATAGACATAGTTATTTCATCATCATAAAATATATGATGATTGTTATCATTGTGGCATAATTTTCTGTGCATTATCATGGTACGGTTGGGCTGTTGAATAATAGTTGCTATGCCGGTATACGATTAGAGAATCCATTTTGAATGAGTGAAAATGTGTCACAAATATTTTCGTATTTATAGAATCAGACGTCAACTTTGAGTAAAAATATGCAAATAACGAAAAGAAATATTTAGTGCACCAACTATTGGCACTATTGCACGGCTATGCATATCAAAAGGGTGAGAATAGTAAGTGGAGGAAGTGGACACTACAGCTATGCCACAGTGTGTAAAAGGATGTGGAGTCAGGAAACATAGTGGAAATGGAGAAAACTCAACAGCATCCTATAATGTCCATTGGTCAAAGAAAAAAAATTGAATGGTTAATTTTGTTGTGGGGAATCCTATTTGAGATCTTCCCTATCAAATGCTGTTCATAGAAATTGACATATGCCCATATATATTATGTGGAATTGTCTTGTTATATGTCAAGCCTATCTTTCTGCTACATACATCATGCCCCTTGTTTTTTATGGGAGATTTTACGACCTACCCAGCCACATACCCACTGTTCTCGCAGCTTGGCAAATTAGGATGATCACGACCAAGATGCAGGTGCGTCGTCGGCCGCTCATTATGTCATCCTAGGCAGCGAGCACCTCTCTGAAGTTGACCGTCTATTTTCTGCCTTGTAGACTGTAGCATTGTGAGAGGAAAATGCATGCAACAGGAGACCAATGTCAGGGTCACCACTTTTTGATCCAACTATTAGAGTAGCCACTTGTTGCTCACTGCCTCAAGCGCAGTTATAGAGGCCATAGCGATCTGCAAATATTGACATCATGCCATAATAACATCACAAATGCTACGGACGTGAGGATTACATGTGGCTGTGTGCACCTATTACACTTTTGGGGCAAGTCATTAAGTCTATAAGGTTAGACGTTGACTAAACTTTTTGTTCTAGAGCTCGCTCAGCCTTCTACTAAGGAAAAATCAAATCTCCAAACATAGATGTGGGCATAAGTTGGTCTCTCATTCTTGATTTTCCGGAGAAAAGCATGGTGATATTGTGCTCTCTCAGTGTTGCTCGATCGTTTCATAAACGTACGACGGGCTGCAAAAAGTAGTTACTGGCTTTTATTTCTGGTTGATTCACCGTTGAGATCATGCGTGTGCAACTGAACTTTCTCCTACCGATGATGGCAAATATCTCGAATGGCGCTCTAGTTAAACTTTTTTTAAAAAAAGAAACATCAAAACAGCGAGTTCATGGCATAAATGTTGCTTGATGTAGGCCATAAAAAAAACTTCACGTTTACTGAAATTTTGTGCCGTCTCCATCTCTCTTTTTTTTTTTTTTGCGAGCTTATCTTCACGAAACAAAGCATCACCAGCTGCTTGATGGTAGGCATCGGACTTCAACGCGTTTAACAGGATTGGTGAATCGGTCTCTAGTTCCATTCATTACAACCATGCATTGCAGCTTCTCATAAGATAGAAAGGCATGCTTAAGCCTTTGCACAAACTGTATCTAGCAGACTAGCACCAGTTTTACCCGCTTCTCGTAATGAATCCTACCAGCTCTGGCCATAACAACGTGCTCTTCATGACCCCTCGATCAGGCCCTCACAATGAATGCTCACTGCCTCAAGCGCAGTTATAGAGGCCATAGCGATCTGCAAATATTGACATCATGCCATAATAACATCACAAATGCTACGGACGTGAGGATTACATGTGGCTGTGTGCACCTATTACACTTTTGGGGCAAGTCATTAAGTCTATAAGGTTAGACGTTGACTAAACTTTTTGTTCTAGAGCTCGCTCAGCCTTCTACTAAGGAAAAATCAAATCTCCAAACATAGATGTGGGCATAAGTTGGTCTCTCATTCTTGATTTTCCGGAGAAAAGCATGGTGATATTGTGCTCTCTCAGTGTTGCTCGATCGTTTCATAAACGTACGACGGGCTGCAAAAAGTAGTTACTGGCTTTTATTTCTGGTTGATTCACCGTTGAGATCATGCGTGTGCAACTGAACTTTCTCCTACCGATGATGGCAAATATCTCGAATGGCGCTCTAGTTAAACTTTTTTTAAAAAAAGAAACATCAAAACAGCGAGTTCATGGCATAAATGTTGCTTGATGTAGGCCATAAAAAAAACTTCACGTTTACTGAAATTTTGTGCCGTCTCCATCTCTCTTTTTTTTTTTTTTTTGCGAGCTTATCTTCACGAAACAAAGCATCACCAGCTGCTTGATGGTAGGCATCGGACTTCAACGCGTTTAACAGGATTGGTGAATCGGTCTCTAGTTCCATTCATTACAACCATGCATTGCAGCTTCTCATAAGATAGAAAGGCATGCTTAAGCCTTTGCACAAACTGTATCTAGCAGACTAGCACCAGTTTTACCCGCTTCTCGTAATGAATCCTACCAGCTCTGGCCATAACAACGTGCTCTTCATGACCCCTCGATCAGGCCCTCACAATGAAGCCCAACGCACCAGATTTACTTGCTTCCGAGAAAGAACCTCCAAAGTTTGCTTCTTTTATTTACTAATTGGAGAGGTTCCTTTTGGAATTAGATATAAAAAGCTCATAGAGATTATCACAATAAAGTAAAATGTTTCGATATAGAATTGGATGTTTGATAAATAGATATTGAATCTAACGAGATCTAAATTACATACCCATCTATGCCATTATTGACATTTGTCTAAAGTACTCTAATACCTGATTGGATTAAAAATAGCAAAATGTGGATTAAAATAACAAAATAGATGATTATGTATCAAATTGAGTCTCAAATAGTGAAATTCATTAAAATTATATCAACATAAAAAATATTCCCACTACATTTTTGAGTCCAAATGCATCAGAAAAAGAGTCCATAAAAATACAATTCATAAATAATCAACGTTCATGTCAAATATTAGAAAGTATGTCTGTAAGTAGAAATAGACTGAAATAATACTTAGACTTGATCCTGAGCAATTGAAACATATCATCTAGCAAAGGCATACGAAATTTATCTTATCGTCAGAAGTAGGAAAACTCAAGAACTATTTCTTTTAAAAAAATGAAAATCAGTTGTTATGTGTATGAAAGATACTTGCCATATAAGGTTATGTTTGGCTAGAGGGAAAAGGTGGATGACATATGGTCATCCAGCTTTTTGAGACCAATTCATTGACCCTACTTGTTTGGTTGAGTGGATGAGGGTGATCCTTTTTTTTAGTGAATTAGAATAGTTAATCATACCTTTGAGATAAAATTTTGTATCTCTTAATTTCAAATATCAATAGTTAATGATTCACTACCGTACCAACAAGCACGAGTCATTATTATCAATATTAATCTTGTATTAAATATTAGTTTTAAACAGCTAATTCTCATTAGTTATATGTACAACATATTAAAAATTAATAATACTTATACACACTAAACACATTATCATATTTATTAACTAACCATAGAATAGATTGATCATCGTTAACCATTTTACTAATAACTAAGATTGGCTAGGTGGATGGCTTCATGTGGCTAGTTTTGAGGATGAGATTATTCAACAGTGTAGGAAAAATACTCCTTGCCGTGGGCACTCCATCCACTCTCTCCTGTGAACTAAATTCGCATAAAATTCCTTAAAGAAACTCTCATAAAATTTAGACAGTCATCTCCCATCCAACAACTTTGGGCGCGTTCGGTGCGGCCTTTTAGAGGCCTCTAAAGGCCTGGTAGACCTCTAAAACGCCGAACGGCCCATCTAAACTTTAGGGTTTAGTGGGGCGAGGAGGGGAAGGGGGTCTTATCCGCTCGCGACCGCCTCCTCTCGTCCACCACTCGCGTCCGCCTCCTGTCTCCCTCACCTCGCGTCCGCATCACCCCGCCGCACCCGCCGCCGACGTCGCACGC
>LAPY01001141.1:93196-108985 GCA_000970635.1 Eragrostis tef
TGTGGTGGACTTTGATTTGAGATTCACCTTTGTGCTTGCTGGATGGCCTGGTTCAGTTCATGACATGAGAGTCTTCAATGATGCAACGGTCGGCAGATATGCGGACAAATTTCATCATCCACCACCGGGTAAGGCTACATAAATGAAACTGTGGTGCTTATGTTGTCGTTCATGCATTGCATTGCATTCCTTTACATTGTGCGCAATATTTTCGATATGTTATTTGGCTGTTATAAGCTGCATTCCTAACTGTCTCATGATTTGTTGGTCATGTAGGTAAGTTCTACCTAGTGGACTCCGGGTACCCAAACAGGGTGAGATATTTGGCACCATACAAGGGAACAAAGTACCATCTTCAAGAGTTTCGGCAGGGAAGAATGCCAAGAGGTATGAAAGAAACATTCAACTATTCACATTCTTCACTTAGGAATGCAGTGGAAAGGGCATTTGGGATTGTCAAGAATAGGTGGAGGATTATGAGGGACGTGCCAAGTTATTCTGAGAGAACACAAAGCAAAATTATTTTTGCATGGGACTTCACAATTTCCTCATAGACAATGGATATGGAGATGAACACTACAACCCGGACGAAGAGTAAGATAAAGACGCCATGGAGGAAGCAGCTGGTGATGCCGAAGGTGAAGAAGAGGCCATCACTGACATGAATGCATTCCGGGATTACCTTACACATGCTCTCTACTATAACTGATGGAGGTAAGATGCTTCGCGTGGCGTCCTTCTCTCCATTAGGGCATGTCTCTCTATTTATGCTTCAAGTCTAATTGATGTGTCCAACTTTGATTGTCGTATAGACAAATATTAGTGGTTGTTGGTGCTTGATTGTGAACAATCTTTATTCTCGGTTGTGATGGATTCATGTATCGTTGTTTGTGGACAATGTGTGTGAAACGATGTATGTTATGTCGGTTTGATGGCAACGTTGCATTGGATCAATTGCATTAGTGGTTTGATGGCAACGTTTGAATGAAGTGGTTCACAATTGCATTTGTTTTAATGTGAGTTATTGCCTGTTTTTAGAGGGTTGCAACGAACGCTTTCTCTAAAGTTTAGAGGTGTCCGATTTTAGAGGGTATAATTTCAGACTCTAAAAGGTAACCCTCTAATTGCAACGAACGCGGGATGGCTTCCATCGAGACAACGGTCTGATTTGCACCTTTAGTTTACCGCTTCTCTTTTTGTCAAAAAATTTTGGTTGCAGGCGAGGACGTCGCGGTTGCTTCCTGCTTAAGAATCTGAAGATTTCTCTTCTCGAGACTGGGTTTGCGCGCGTGTGCCAAACCGTCCAACGGCAACACCAAAGTACGTAGTACATCCATGCCTCCATGACTTCAGCACGAGCAGAATGAAGCCCGAGAAGCAGAGCACCACGGCACGCGCCGACGCGCGCACAACCCAGCGGCGACGCCTCGACGTGGCGAGCCGGCAGCCTCACAACCCACCTCGCCCCCATCGCGAGCCTGGGTAGGAGCGGATCACGTGCGGCCGCCTCGATGCCCGAGCTCACCTGCCGCGTCCATTTGATTTTGGGCCGGACGTCCACGCACATCATGCCGTGTCGTGCAAATTTCTTTCGCGGTCGCGCACCAGTTCGCGCCTGCCAGCGGCGGACATCTGGCGAGGCCCTGACACTCGCAACGCGTGTCCTCCTTACGTGGCCCTCGGCGCATGCCCATGCAGGACACGTATCCGGGCTCTTCTTGGCCGCCCCAGCGTATAAATGCGAACCAGACCCGAGCAGCTCGTCACACAGCAACAAGAAAACAATAGCCTTTCCAGTGTCCAGGAGTTCGAGTCGAGCAAAGCTCATCGCAGTTTCGTTTGTCCCGTCTAGTTTTCGCTGTACTAGTCCGCGATGGCTTCCCGTCAGGAGCGTGCTAACTACCACGCCGGCGAGACCAAGGCCCGCGCCGAGGTGAGACTCGCTTCGAGCACGCAGTCCCTTGATCCGTGGAGTTTATTCCGAGCAATACTCATCTTGATGAATGTTCTCATTAATTTGCTGCGTGCATTTTCAGGAGAGGACCGGGCAAATGATGGGCACGGCGCAGGACAAGGCGCGCGAGGCCAAAGACACGGCGTCCGACATGGCCAACCGCGCCATGGGCCGGAGCCACGACGCCAAGGAGAGCACCAAGGACAAGGCGCGCGACGCCGCGGACCGGAGCATGGGGATGGGCCACGACGCCAAGGAGGCGACCAAGGACCGGGCCTACGCGGCCAAGGACACGGCCTCCGACGCCGCGGACAAGGGCCGCGGCGCCGCCCAGGCGACCAAGGAGAAGGCGTACGAGGCCAAGGACAAGGCGTGCGAGACGGCGCAGGCCGCCGGCGACCGCGCCCGCGACGGGGCCGGACAGACCGGGAGCTACATCTCGCAGACGGCCGAGGTCGCCAAGCAGAAGGCGGCGGGCGCCGCGCAGTACACCAAGGGACACCGCCGTGGCCGCCAAGGAAAAGACCGGCGCGCTCCTGCAGCAGGTGACGTGGTGCACGCTACTGATAAATTACTGCATTTTCTAACGCGTATATACTACTAGTGCGTGTGTTCTGAACAAGTATGATCGTTCCGTGCTGTGCAGGCAAGGGAGACGGTGATGAACACGGCCGTCGGTGCCAAGGAAATGTGACGGGGCCGGACAGACCGGGAGCTACATCTCGCAGACGGCCGAGGTCGCCAAGCAGAAGGCCGCGGGCGCCGCGCAGTACACCAAGGACACCGCCGTGGCCGCCAAGGAAAAGACCGGCGCTCTCCTGCAGCAGGTGACGTGGCGCACGTTACTGATAAATTACTGCATTTTTTCTAACGCGTATACTACTAGTGCGTGTGTTCTGAACAAGTATGATCGTTCCGTGCTGTGCAGGCAGGGGAGACGGTGATGAACACGGCGGTCGGAGCCAAGGACACAGTGGTGAGCACGGCCGTGGGCGCAAAGGACGCGGTGATGAACACGATCGGCATGGCCGGAGAGAACAAGGACGGCACCACCACCACTACCAAGCAGGACACCAGCACCTACAAGTCTGGCAGGGACTATTAATCTAATCAGCGTGCTTTTGGTGGTCACCGTGCTGCTCCCGCGGGCGAACTGTCGAAGTTTTAGTTTCCTTTCGATGTATGGGTCTCACTTTGGTTTGAATTTTAGTCTTTTTCACGGTGGAGGTTGTAACTTACCGGCACTGGGGTGGACTACACGCTCAGTGACCTGATGCCTCTCTTGTTTTCATTTCACGGTGTAATAAAGTTTCAAAGTTTCTTGTTCCCCTGGGCGTTCTCTGTTCACTGTCTCTGCTTTGTTTGGTTTGCTAGTTTTATTAACCTTCTCTTTGTATGACGGCGAGGAAAAAATAGCTAAAAGGTTCGGTTTTAGGACCTGACACAAAAATACGCAGAGACAAGATGTCAGGCAGTATAGATACGAAAGATTTCAGCAACGGACAGCATGTCGATACGATATTACTCCAACCTACACAATATAAACTTCTTTGGCACCTTTTTTTTTTGAAAAAAAAAACTTCTTTGGCAGACTCAGCCACTCAGGTCTGATGATTTTTCAAGAACAAACCTCTGTTATGTTTAAATCATCAAGGAGAAAGGCTTAGGTCTGATGGGTGAGCAGAAGTTAAATCCACGCCGGATGTTATTTATCCTATTTCATTGTGGTGGTACAAGAGAAAGACTTGTTGTGTGCATCGAATTCTTCACGACTAACTAGACAAAACAGAGCATGGTCCCAATTGCAAAACGCCGCGCGTTGGTGGCCCTGGACAACATGTGTTTACCGTTCCATTACTCACCAGCTTACTCACGAAGAAAAGCCAACGCCCTTGATATTTTTCAGCAGCCTCAAGTTTTTTCACCTTCCCTACAAAACATAGAAACAAAGACGAAAGTAAATCATTACAGTAACAAACGGCTTAAGTGCACACTCACTGCAGAAACAAAGAACTTGTGCGTAAAACAATTTACTTAGGAGTAGAAATCCTAGTGCCCCGCCGCGGGTTCGGACGAGCTGGCAAATGTACAAGTGTGCTTGCTTTATCCCATCAAAAAGAATCTCCGTCACTACCTGTTCGACGGGTGTATAAGGTTCATCAAATCATATGAACTTCTTTTTTTGGAAAGAGAATGCGCACAATGACGCGAATCATATCAATATGAAAGAGGTCTAAATATCAGAATGATAGGGAACTAAAAGAATTTACATCTGTCTGTTTGATCCCAGCATTCACGAATACTTCTTTCAATTTGGTTGTCTTCCTGTCGTACTCATTGGAATATATCAGCATATTCTCGGTGATCTTGTCTTTTGCAGGATGACCATCTTTGAGCATAGCTGCTGTATCTTGAACCAAGACATGGCAAATTGTGACTAAGCCTCGCAGGGCATCAAGAAACGAGAGGATTGTGCCCGTCTTGATTCTCTTACGATATGCGTCCTCGGGAACATCACGGAAAATAGGCGTGTACATCCTAACCATCTATATTTGAAAGATCAGATCAGTGTGTTCGTAAATGTCATCTAAAAGGCCATGAGCATGATGGCAGGGCCGGCCCTGACTTTTTGGTGTCCCAGTGCGGAACAAAAAATGGAGGCCCCCATTCATCAAAAAAAAAACACAAGATAATATACATCAATTGTAACTATATTACAAAACTCATTGCCACTAATGAAATCTCACACTAATAAGTTTAAAATACAAGAATCCTGCCTACAAACTGAAAAGAAAACTATCAATGATATAAAATCGGAATAACTTGAGTATGTCTAACTGTTTGGAAAAATAGACAAGCAAATGTGATTGAGGAAATTTTGAACCTTGGTCCGGCGATGGAAAATTGGCAATCGGGCAGGGCAGGCAGGCCGGCGATCTGAGGCGGCGTCTTGCGCGAGTAGAGGAGGCGGACAGGCGGTGGAGGCAGGAGACGAGGAGTTGTCGAGTTGATTGATCGACTGGTCTTCCTCTGTACGTTAGGCCTACTGTACGTAAACCTTCTTATTGGAAAAGAGGCCAGCCGGGTGGGCTTCAGCCATGCGTGGTCAGCCTGTGCGTGGTGCTTGATTATTTGGGCTTGCTTGGCACTTTGCAGGCCCGTGTGTGGTTGGAGAACTAAAAAAAACTAGTGCAGCAAGGCAGCAGGCCAAACCTGTATACTGCTTGGATCTCAATTTGGAGGCCCCTAATTTTCGGAGGCCCAGTGCGACGGCCCCGTTGGCACTGGCTCAGGGCCGGGCCTGTGCATATGGCAACTTTCCCATCAGGCTTGTGGGCCATGCAGCATTCACACATCACATTACTACTTGCTATCAGGATGTTTTCAATCAATATGGTAAAAGAAAACTGTGATATCTGAGACTCTGAAAAGGTTACTTCCCTAGTTTCTAATGAGCTAACGTCTCGCTATGATTTCTATTTGGAATAGAAAAAAGGGTAACATTACACTTTTGATGTTTATTTCGCATGAATTTGTAATATTGCTCAAATATATAATTTGAGATTGTGACATAGAATCTCTCCATTTACACTTTCTCCATTTTTTTCCAATTGTTTCGAACTTTCCATAGTTTTGCAAAATTATTGTTTCAGCTTTAAGAAACAAGGGTAATATTCCTAGCACAACTGATCCTGCTCAACATACAGAAATTATAGCACATGGCTGAAGGCATATCAAAATTCAGCTCAAGTAAATGCATGCGAATTATTGCTGATGAATTCAAGAATTCAAGAAGGAATAAGATGCCGCACCTTCGTCTGATGTACCAATGGGCAGTTGGACCAGCGGAAGATTTTGTGACCCCCTGACAACAGTACTCCCATGAAAACTCTAATCCAACATCTTTCCACACACGGCCAGGGTATGTTGAATCTGATACCATGCTGTGCAAGATCACTTGCTTTGCAGAATCTTTAGTTCTGTAACACTGAAATGTAAAAAAGTCTCACGATTTGGCCATAATGTTAAGACACCACCACACATCCACACACAAAAGAAAAGAACAGAGGAAGGATTCTAATATTCGATCATTGGTATATTTTGTTCAGAATTATTGCATGAGACAAAAGGCGAGGGAAAGAGAAGATTCTAACACTCCACTACCAGACTTATTAAGAATAACATTCTTCCAATGCAAATAGCTCGGTGTCAGGTGTTTTTCAGAGTCAAATGTTAATCAAGTGTGAGCTATTCGATTGGTTCTTTCTATAATTATAATGACACATTAAATTGTAGCAAAACATTATATTTTAACCCCATGTTTGGCTACTTGCATTTCTTCAAAATGAAAGTTTTCACATCTAAAACCATACCAAATAAGCAAAACGATAAACATCTTTTGAGAGGGAAAAATGTTTGAACCTGCTTCCTTGATTTCAAAACTATTACTTTACGATTCTGGCATGCCCTGGAAAAATGTGAATCTTCCTCTCTCTCCCTCACAAAAAAAGAAGAAAACAAGTGTCGACAGAACTAAATCAAAGATCACAAACTTGACACTCATATTGTCTTCGCATGTTCAAGCATTAAATAACACTACAGACTTTTGCAGCAAATTCTCTTTCCCAATGACACTGAGGAAGTTTGCCAAACAGCATAAATATTAAAGAAAAACTGAATATAAATAATAGAACAGTTTCAGGGAGAAATAACATGAAAAAACAAAATACCAACCTTCCAGTTGTTGGTGTGATCAATGACACAATAAGTGAGAGTTTGGGGCCTTTGGGCAGAGAAAATAGCATGCATGACGCAATAACTGAGAGCTCTGGGCAGTGATTTTACCTTGAAATTCAAATATTCGACTTTCAACAAGTTTGATTTTGCTAAAGCTTCTTTATGTCTAGTGGAGTGTCATGAGGACGGCAACGCAAAACTATCATTATTTTTTGTTCTTTCATATCTGTGAAACAATTCCCATTTCTGATCCCCAAAGTTTTCTCTCGTAATAATTAATTAATTATGTCCAAAACTTTTCTCACATAATAATTAATTTCGCCTACCAGGTCTATGTAAGCCAAGTAGACTACTCCATAAATGCAATAATGAAAGGTTCAAGGTATTCATGTGGTGGGGAGCCTTATTAGTTCTTTTATGATATTTCATGGCTGCATCCATTCACAACAAAGTTGCCACCCTCTAGAAATAATCTGCTCCAAACATGTCTATTCTGACGCAAGATGAACATGGCAAATCATACGATGTAAACACCAAATCAAAACTGGACAACTAAAATTATTTCAGATGATATATTCCAATTATCCATCAGAACATACATTATTGAGCAAAAGCATCTTGATATCACCTGTATGACACTTCCGATTGAATTCAACTTCTCATGGTAACACTATGCTTCTACACCATCTTTTTATTAGCCATGCGTGGTCAGCCTGTGCGTGGTGCTTGATTATTTGGCTTGCTTGGCACTTTGCAGGCCCGTGTGTGGTTGGAGAACTAAAAACAACTAGTGCAGCAAGGCAGCAGGCCAAACCTGTATGCTGTTTGGATCTCAATTTGGAGGCCCCTAATTTTCGGAGGCCCAGTGCGACGGCCCCGTTGGCACTGGCTCAGGGCCGGGCCTGCATGATGGTCAAAGGTACCTGGTTCAGTGTGTGTTGAGAAAACTCTGTCGTACCAACGTCTAAGCTTTCAATATCGGTAAGATCCTGTATCGATTAATGCAATTGGTATGGTGAATTAAACGCCAAATGTAAGTGAATAATATATGGACACAACACATAAGTAGAGGGAAAAAAATAGTACTACAACTTACCAGGACCATGGAAGCTAAATCCCGAGCTGTTTGTGCTTGTGCACAAACAATTAGTGCCATCACCTTGTTAGTTACATTCTATATTTGCCAGACAGACAAAACAAATAGGTGAAAGTGTAAACGCGTCAATCAGCTGAATCAGCTCAAGTGCTCATGTTAAAATGAAAGCAAACCGAGCGAATACATAAATATGCTTCAAGATCATCACCTCACAAAATTATTATTGTTAAGTAATATATAGGAAATTCTATGAAGAACCATATATATCTCACATAATTTCATTAGTTAATTATGTTCTACTAGTTCACTTAATGAAAGTTCGCCACCGATGTTCCCCTATATTTTGACGCGGTGTGCCACCAACTTGGTGGAGGTTACACAGGTTCATTGGCAGTGCCCAGTATGGCTATTGACCATGCATGTGTACACTCCTCTTCGTCATAATGACCAAACTTGGTAATCATCTAAAAATGGAAGGACAAATACTTAGAATGATCATGAGTTTAGGGTATTATTGGTTTTAGCACCATTTCCCCTTTTTCTTACCACGCAAAGTGAATTTTTTTCAAAGGAGTTACTAAATAAAATACAAATGGGACTAACCTGAATTGCAGCACGGGAAGATAATATTTTCATCATGTAGCCAGAAATTACAGCCTTCTCATTACGGAACATATCAGGGGGCACACGCTTTAATCACAACAGAAGGTACATTAGAAGTAACCAAATTAAAATAAAATAAAAACACGAAAGGTTGATAATAAAAATTTTAGACTTCTTCAATTTCAGTGATAGAGTCCACCTGAGTATATTTAGTAATGCCGCGCTGCTAGTTTCTATAGGTTTTATAGTGTCATAAGTCCCACACCAAATTCATTGCTCACTACTGTTTCAGTAATAATATGTTGAAATGCCTTGAGATGTTATTTTGAGACCAAGAACACTATCCTACATCACACAAATACAACCTCTCTGTCTATAAATATAAGGACTTATTGACTTTCATACATCACAACTATTCGTTTTATTAAAAAAATGTGATCTGTTTGAGTTGCAAGAATTAATAAAATTCTTGAAATCTAATTATGTTGATAATGTACGTTCTTGAAAATTGCAAGTATTAATGTGAAAAGAGATGAAAAGAAAAGGAACAATTAATGCCTTAGTAATAAGTTTTATATGATCTTTTTCCCTGACTTTGTTGCTGTGACGGTCATGGTAGAAACGTTTACAGAGTTAAACAAACTTTCTCGACTAACATTTTTTTTATCCCAGATGCTAAATTATTAACGAAACATAACAGTGATCAAGAAGTCGGCTACCAAAAGCTTACCATGCCCGCCGCAGCACAATACGCCACGTGGAACTTGCGTAGCTCCTGCATAAAAGGATCCTCTGAGTTCGCAGGGATCAAGTCAACGAAGGGAACACCTTCGAGCGCCATCTGAAGCAACAAGAACAAATTTTGGTACACTAGCGCTTCTTGTATCTGAATTTTTTTTTTTGTCACGGCTTACATCGTCAGGATCGTAGTCGTCTAGCTCCGGTTCCGGCTCAGGATGGTGATCGGCGCTTTTCTGGCAGTGGTGGCGGAACGTAGTACGGGCCTGGATTCTGACCAGCGCCGGCGAGGGGCCTGGCCAGCCCTGTGGTCGGGGCGGCATGGCCACGCGAATCAGCCGCTCGCTACGAGACGCAGCGGCAACGGCCGGCGGGGGAGGCCGGGAGGCGCGGAATGATCATGAGTTTAGGGTATTATTGGTTTTAGCACCATTTCCCCTTTTTCTTACCACGCAAAGTGAATTTTTTTCAAAGGAGTTACTAAATAAAATACAAATGGGACTAACCTGAATTGCAGCACGGGAAGATAATATTTTCATCATGTAGCCAGAAATTACAGCCTTCTCATTACGGAACATATCAGGGGGCACACGCTTTAATCACAACAGAAGGTACATTAGAAGTAACCAAATTAAAATAAAATAAAAACACGAAAGGTTGATAATAAAAATTTTAGACTTCTTCAATTTCAGTGATAGAGTCCACCTGAGTATATTTAGTAATGCCGCGCTGCTAGTTTCTATAGGTTTTATAGTGTCATAAGTCCCACACCAAATTCATTGCTCACTACTGTTTCAGTAATAATATGTTGAAATGCCTTGAGATGTTATTTTGAGACCAAGAACACTATCCTACATCACACAAATACAACCTCTCTGTCTATAAATATAAGGACTTATTGACTTTCATACATCACAACTATTCGTTTTATTAAAAAAATGTGATCTGTTTGAGTTGCAAGAATTAATAAAATTCTTGAAATCTAATTATGTTGATAATGTACGTTCTTGAAAATTGCAAGTATTAATGTGAAAAGAGATGAAAAGAAAAGGAACAATTAATGCCTTAGTAATAAGTTTTATATGATCTTTTTCCCTGACTTTGTTGCTGTGACGGTCATGGTAGAAACGTTTACAGAGTTAAACAAACTTTCTCGACTAACATTTTTTTTATCCCAGATGCTAAATTATTAACGAAACATAACAGTGATCAAGAAGTCGGCTACCAAAAGCTTACCATGCCCGCCGCAGCACAATACGCCACGTGGAACTTGCGTAGCTCCTGCATAAAAGGATCCTCTGAGTTCGCAGGGATCAAGTCAACGAAGGGAACACCTTCGAGCGCCATCTGAAGCAACAAGAACAAATTTTGGTACACTAGCGCTTCTTGTATCTGAATTTTTTTTTTTGTCACGGCTTACATCGTCAGGATCGTAGTCGTCTAGCTCCGGTTCCGGCTCAGGATGGTGATCGGCGCTTTTCTGGCAGTGGTGGCGGAACGTAGTACGGGCCTGGATTCTGACCAGCGCCGGCGAGGGGCCTGGCCAGCCCTGTGGTCGGGGCGGCATGGCCACGCGAATCAGCCGCTCGCTACGAGACGCAGCGGCAACGGCCGGCGGGGAAGGCCGAGAGGCGCGGAGTGTTGCTGCCATGGGCGCGTGTGCTCTTCGGGATGGGAACGTGGGTAGTCTGAGTTGTGAATTTTTGAGGACGCCGCATGTGAAGTAGATCAGAGAAGTTGGCGAAAGAAAAGTTTGTGAATGTGTCCGGCTCCACCCTGTCGGTCGAGAAAGCAGACTAGACGTATTTGCGCGGGACAAGATTATAACAAGCATCGCTATATTTATTTTTTGCGAACAACAAGCATCGTTAATTTTTTTTGAGCATAACAAGCATCGTTAATTATACGTGACGTGCATGACCATGAAGTAATGGGCCTCCAAACGTGCGCAACTAGTAGGGACTACAATACTGCTTCGCGGGGTTCGCCTGTTCGCCATCATTAGACTTTAGACTGCTTGAAATTTCCTGATGCTCCAAAACAACTCATATCTGTTCGAAATTCGATCGAAGTTAGGGGATCTTCATTTTAGATTGATGATCAAAGTGTCTCTGGATCGGCGACACTCTGCATCGGTGGATGGATGGACGTGAAAGGAGAGATGAGCGGCGGACGCTGACGAATGGGCTGGGGCTCGGTGATCCTAACACGCGCTCTCCTTGGGTCGATCCGCGAGGCGACTGAGAGACCCAAGCCGCGCGTATATAGAGTATACTTCCTCTATTCTACAATGTAAACATTTATTAATTTTTTCATACCACGGTTAACCGTTAGTCTTATTTAAAAAATTTATAAGAATCGCAAAGCAGGATCTCGCACAAGTCGATTGAGCATGCAGGGTCGTGATGCGCTGCTGCTCCTCTGCCTTTTCTTTTTGTCATTGTTCTGATGGTGTGTTTATTTCAAGTGCCTCTGTTTCTTTTGGTTTGTTGTGCTCCTCTGCATTTTTTGTGCTAAATATATAAAATTTTCTTTGTGTGACGGCGAGGGGAAAATAGCTAAAAGGTTCAGTTTAGGTATGAACACAAAAATCAGTATGCGCACACAGAAAGAAGGGTTAAACCCCAGCAAAACTGCTTTCAGATAAAGCAG
This sequence comes from Eragrostis tef, assembly GCA_000970635.1. Lineage (NCBI taxonomy): Eukaryota > Viridiplantae > Streptophyta > Magnoliopsida > Poales > Poaceae > Eragrostis > Eragrostis tef. The sequence continues at coordinate 104,977 of LAPY01001141.1, forward strand.
AGAGACATTGATCTAAAGACACACACACAAATGATTTCGTCATCAGCGTGTCACATATAGATACGGAAGATTTCAGCAAAGTGCAACATGTCACGTAGATACGCCACTCACATCCCTAATTTCTTGGGTAGGCTTGCAAAAAAGAAAATAAAAAAAATATCTTGGGTAGGCTCGCAAAAAAGAAAATAAAAGATATCTTGGGTAGGCTCAGGTCTTATGATTTTGCCATAGAAAAGAACTGTAATGTTTCAACCATTAAACAATCAAGGATAAACTCCTTTGGCAAACTCCGGTCTGATGAGCAGAAGGCCAATTCAAGCCAAATCCAATGTTTTTCCAATTTCATTTCGTTGGTTCTAAAAAGAAAGGTAAGGCTTACAGACTTGTTGTGCGTGGAATTCATCAAGAGTGCCTGACAAAATGTGTTTGTTGTTCAATTAATCAACAACTTACGTAGAAAAGCTAGTATCCTCGAGCCTTTGTGCTTCTTCGGCGTCCTGTAGTTCCTTTACTTTTTCTACAAAACATAGATAAACAACGTGAGTAAATTATTGCAGGAACAAAGGGCCCAGTGCTTATGCACTCTAAGTGCGAAGACAAATAAATTATGAAAAAACAATTACTAACCTTGGTAAAGAATTACTAATGCCCCTCTGCGATGTTTGACCAGCTGGGAAATGTACAATTGTGTTTGTTTTATCCCATCAAAGAGTACCTCCATCACTACCTATTGCCGATGTACAATCTTCATCAAGTTGGAGAAACATTCTTCTTTTAAAGAGAACACACAAAAGGATGCAAAAGGCATATTGCAGAGTGATTGATGATGAGAAACTAATTAAAAGTGTGTACATACCGTGTGTTCAATTCCCCTAGCCATCATGAATTCTTTTTTTAAATGGTTCACCTTCTTATCAAACTCATGGGAATGTCTCTCCATATCTTTGCTGATCCTATTCTTCTTAGGACTATCTACGAGCATGTCCATTGTATCTTGAACCACAACATGGAAAATTGAACCTCATCCTCTTAGAGCGTCAAGAAACGAGATAACCGTGTCCATCTTGATTCTCTTACGATATGCGTCCTCGGCAACATTACGGAAGATAGGTGTGTACATCATAACCATCTACATTTTAAAGAGGATCACACATCAGGTTGTTCACCGATGCAATCAAAAGTGTCATGATGTTTAGTAATGCAATTTTTAAGTGTCGTCAACTTGATACTGAAAGTTACCTGGTTTGCTGTATTCTTAGAAAATTCTGTCGGGGGTAGGCTCAGGTCTTATGATTTTGCCATAGAAAAGAACTGTAATGTTTCAACCATTAAACAATCAAGGATAAACTCCTTTGGCAAACTCCGGTCTGATGAGCAGAAGGCCAATTCAAGCCAAATCCAATGTTTTTCCAATTTCATTTCGTTGGTTCTAAAAAGAAAGGTAAGGCTTACAGACTTGTTGTGCGTGGAATTCATCAAGAGTGCCTGACAAAATGTGTTTGTTGTTCAATTAATCAACAACTTACGTAGAAAAGCTAGTATCCTCGAGCCTTTGTGCTTCTTCGGCGTCCTGTAGTTCCTTTACTTTTTCTACAAAACATAGATAAACAACGTGAGTAAATTATTGCAGGAACAAAGGGCCCAGTGCTTATGCACTCTAAGTGCGAAGACAAATAAATTATGAAAAAACAATTACTAACCTTGGTAAAGAATTACTAATGCCCCTCTGCGATGTTTGACCAGCTGGGAAATGTACAATTGTGTTTGTTTTATCCCATCAAAGAGTACCTCCATCACTACCTATTGCCGATGTACAATCTTCATCAAGTTGGAGAAACATTCTTCTTTTAAAGAGAACACACAAAAGGATGCAAAAGGCATATTGCAGAGTGATTGATGATGAGAAACTAATTAAAAGTGTGTACATACCGTGTGTTCAATTCCCCTAGCCATCATGAATTCTTTTTTTAAATGGTTCACCTTCTTATCAAACTCATGGGAATGTCTCTCCATATCTTTGCTGATCCTATTCTTCTTAGGACTATCTACGAGCATGTCCATTGTATCTTGAACCACAACATGGAAAATTGAACCTCATCCTCTTAGAGCGTCAAGAAACGAGATAACCGTGTCCATCTTGATTCTCTTACGATATGCGTCCTCGGCAACATTACGGAAGATAGGTGTGTACATCATAACCATCTACATTTTAAAGAGGATCACACATCAGGTTGTTCACCGATGCAATCAAAAGTGTCATGATGTTTAGTAATGCAATTTTTAAGTGTCGTCAACTTGATACTGAAAGTTACCTGGTTTGCTGTATTCTTAGAAAATTCTGTCGGACCAAGGTCTAAGCTTGCAATGTCTGTAAGATCCTAAAATTAGTGTGATAAGACAAATGTAAGTAAAAAAATAATGAACATAAGTAAAGGAGCAAAAAAAATGTAGTTTCTACCAAACTTACCATGACCATGGAAGCTAAGTCCAGAGCTGTCTGTGCTTGTGCACAAAGATTTAGTGCCATTACCTTTTTGTTGACATTCTATATTCATCAAGAAAGATGAACAGTTAATTAAGTGAAGTCATCAATCACTCGAACCAGCTCATGAGCCAACGTTCAAATGAGAACATAGATGGAAAGGATCGGAGTAAATATTGTAGGCTAACCTGAATCATAACACGCGAGGATGATATCTTCATCATGTAGTTAGAAATTTCGTCCTTCTCCTTGCGGAACAAGTCAGGGGGCACACGCTTTAAAAAGAACAATACATCAGAATAATCAATTTAAATCAAACAGTAACAAAGGTTGATAACAATAGTCTAGCATTCAATTATGGTGAGAGTTTAACCAAATATATTTAATTATACTAGTCATATGCTTGTGTGCTCTAGTTGCAACATGTCTTATAATACTAGTTACTGTCTACTAGTGTTTTAGTCTTAAATTGTAGAAAGGCGTTAAGATAAAACAAGCCCTACTGCACTAGTATGTGTCACACTGCTTCATCCTTATATCTTCAATACTTAATGTTTTTGCTTAAAGGTTGGGGTCGACCTCAGGCTTGAGACAACATAATGTTTTGCTGAAAATTCTTAAGGTCGAATACGATTTTAAAAAACTTGTCGGGATGTTAAATTAATCAACCAAACAGAGCGACAAATTTAAGTTGACAAGGGGTCTGCTTACCATGCCCGCGGCAGCACAAAACGCCTCGTGTTCCTTGCGTAGCTCCCGTATAAAGGGGTCGTCTGAGTTCGCAGGGACCAAGTCGACAAAGGGAACCCCTATGCTCATCATCTGAAGTAATGACAAAAGCCAATATTGGTACGTTACTGTAGGTGCTTTTCTCATCCGAGAACAGGTTCTTACGGCTTACCGCGTCGGGATTGTTGTCATCTAGCTCCGGTTCCGGCTCCGGCTCCAGCTCAGGTTGATCCGCACCCTTATGGCAGTGGAAGCGGAACAGGTCACCTCTGCGAGCCTGGATACTGACCGACGCCGGCGAGGAGCCTCGCCAGCCCAGTGCATGAACGGGCAAGAACACACCACTCTGTTGTGCGCTACGAGACACAGTGGCAACGGCTGGGGGGGGGGGGCCGGGGGGGCCGGGGGCCGCCGTGCTCTTCCTCTTCACGTTGGGAGCGTCGGACCTCGAATTTTGTAGGGCGTCGCTTTCCAAACGACCAAACCACAGATAATAGTAGAGGGAAGAGCAGTTTGGATCGAAACGGTTTCGTTAATGCCTATCCTTGGTAATTTTTTTTCAAGATCTTGCAATTCATGTCCTTTATAATCTAGAGGACTATTACATGACAGTTTGTATCGAACTCCATCTGCCATTGCATATACACGGAGCAAAATTATTGTCGGATACCTAGATTAAGGTATCCTAGTCAGGGATACTTAAGTCAATATTATAGCTAGCTGATGGCTTCACCTCAGGCACGTGAAGGATACGAAAGTGAGGCTCGAAGCCTCCGCCTCGCCCGACCCCGAGTCGGG
>LAPY01001142.1:0-13121 GCA_000970635.1 Eragrostis tef
CAATTGTAATTGTTCCCTTCCACTGGGCATCATTTCCTTCTTAGAATATTTCTTGTATTTAGCCGATCAAGGAAAAGAAGCCATGTGAATACTTTCACCTTTTTGGAACATTTAGACTTCCACAACCATTTGAATGGTGGAGGTGGTCTTAGTGCCAGAAAAGGGATTGAATAGAATTTTGTTGTTGAATATTTCTTTGACCCCCCAATATAGTGCCATTCGTCATATCGCTGCATTTGAACCAACTGCAATTGTTGTATGATGCCATTTAGCACCTGAAATTCCTGGTATGCTTCAGTACTCGGTGGCAAGTGGAAGTTGTCAGCAATTGTCTGGTTTTGCAAGTATGCTGCCACTGGGACTTTGATATTCTTTGCATAAGAATAAAGTCTTGGTAATTCTTCTCTCAGGAAATGATCATTCCACTTGTCATTCCACAGCATCACTGAGGATCATTGCCCACCCTGCAGGATGTTATTCCTCTAAAATGATCGCTGAAGGACATGATGTCCCTCCACCAAAATGACCCTTTTGGTGCTGTTTCATGTGGGACTTGTGAATAATATGTGTGCCAAATCAAGTTCACCCATGGCACATGTTTCCTGTTATAGAACTTGTCCAGGTGCTTCAAAAGCAAAGCTTCATTTTGTATCTTCAGTTTTTTGACCCCTAAGCCACCCTTATCTTTCGGTATTGTGCATTTGTTCCATGCTACCAGAGCTTTTCCTCTTGCATCTGTTTTCCTTCCTCTCTATAGTGCTGCCCTTGTCAGCTTGTCAATGTGATCGATCATTGTCACTTGTAGCTTCTGGGTGCACATAGCATACATTGGCAATCATCTGATTGCTGAGTTAAAATATGTAACTCTTCCAGACAGTGCAAGAAAAATGTTTGTTGCTGACAGTCTCCTTTCTGTTTTGTTGATTAATGGTGCATTATCTTCCACAGTTGGCTTGGTGGTTCCCAATGGAAGACCTAAAAGGAAAGCTTCCAATTGAGTACCAAAAGAAACATCCATCTTCTCAATCTTTTCTTTGTTGAGATATCTGATTCTAGTGGCTAGCTTGTAGGTCAAGTATAGCAGGTTGTTAGGATTGTTCTATCTCTACTGAAGATAAGCTTTGTTGAGATTAATCTGTTGTAATTTCGTTGTGATTCTAACTTGTCTTGTAAGCCACGGTAGAGGCTGTTTCTACCCTATAAATTAACACGCATCCAGTGGGAGGTCAACCACTGTTCGACCCAATTTCACATTCTTGACTTCGATTAATCGGGACCATGCAAGATTTGGCAAAGTTAACCTTCAAACCCGTTGACATGGAGAATGCCTGCAGAATCCCTTGAGACAAAATATTTCTCTCTGATTAGCCTTCATGATCAGGATGGTGTCTTCCGTGTATTGTACAATTGGAAAGTCTTGTTCATTTGTGTTCGTATCGGTCTTGAGAGTAAACCCAAATATTTAGCTCTATTCACAATTGCTTAGAGGAGATCTGCTGCCAGAACAAACAACAGAGGGGATAAGGGATCTCCCTGTCGTACGGCCCTTTTGCATTGCATTGAATTTCCTGGGACAGCATTTAATAGGATAGAGGTTGAAGCTGATCCTAAAATACTGTCAACCCAGCCAATCCAGCGCTCATCAAAACCCAAATGCCTAAGCATCAGCTCTATCACATTGTGCTCTACTGTATCAAAAGCTTTTTTGAAATCTAACTTCAAGATGATGATCTCCTCTTTAGATTGATGACACTGGTATAAATATTTGTATGCCCAAGCTAGGCAGTCTTGAATTGTTCTTGTCTTTATAAACCCAAATTGGTTCCTGTGAACCAGGGGTATGATAACACTTTGCATCCTGTTTGCCATAAGTTTAGCGAGTAGTTTTAATACTGAATTCAGCAAGGATATGGGCCTGTATCATTAACTCCAACTAGGTTGTTTATCTTTGGGATCAATGTAATGAAGGAACTATTGATAGATTGCAGATCAAGCACTCTGTTATAAAATTCATTGCAAAGCTCATAGAAATCTTCTTTTATGATGTGCCAACACTTCTTCATGAACATGCCATTGAAACCATCAGGTCCTGGTGATTTGTCAGTTGGCATGCATTTAATCACTGCATCTATCTCTTCTTTTGTGAATATATGGCTTAGCTCCTACAGATGCTCATGGTGCTCATTGAGATCTTGTAACTGAAACTGCATTACTGGTTCTTCAGTCTGACCCATTCGTTTCTTATATGCTTGTAACAACATTGATGCCTTTTCGTTGTGATCTGATACCAATCTTCCATCGCTGTCTCTACGTAGGTTATTGTGTTTAATCTGAACCATTCGGTTGCTGCAGCATGAAAATTTTTGTGTCTTCATCCCCAAATTTAACCCATCTAACCGTGAATATCTTCCTCCAATACTCATTTTGATATTTGATTATCTTTAAGATATGTGCTTTTAGAATGCTCATGAAATTTCTTTCCTGAATAAACAGGCCTCTCTGATCTTCCAGCTTGTCCAGTGCAACCAGGACTTCATTACATTCCTTGATTAGTTTGTTTAGCTTAGAAATTGTTTGGCTCCATTTTCTTAATGCTCTTCTCATGAGCCTGAACTTTGCTGCTATTTTTGCTGCCACATTGTGTGCTCTGACGAGTATTCCAAATAGCTTGCATCAATTCAAAGAAGCCTGGGTGCTATACCCAAAAATTTTCAAACCGACAGATCGTGGCTTTTGGTATTTTGGTGCCAATATGAATATTGCAAGGGATATGATCATATGTTGGTTTGGCCATTGGCAATATTAGTGTGTTTGGATAATCAGGTGCCCAGTTTACAGAGGTGAAACACCAGTCTAACTGAACTAACAGAGGGTCTTCCTGCATGTTACTCCAATTATATTGCCTACCTTTCGGTGGAATTTCCATGAGGCCCAGATTGTCAATGCTTTCATTGAAAATGAGAATGTCATTCATATTGCCTCCTGCACAATTTCTATTTTCCCGTGACCTATAGAAGTTAAAATCACCCATGAAAATCCAATTTTCATTTTCTTCAATGTTCAGTTCATTGAACCAAGTCATGAACTCTTCTCTGGCTGGGCTACTACATGGGCCATAAATGGTTGTCAAAAACCAACTTTCAGCATTGTGATTTGATGTCAGCTTTACTGTAACGGCAAACTTGAGATTGTGGATAATCTCTTCTTTAAACATGTTCCCTGCCCATCATATGATGATTCCTCCTGAGAGTCCCTCTGACGGATGGAATGCAAACTGATTGAACCTTTTAGATGCCCATTTCCAGATAGTAGAGTGGTCAATGTGCTGCACTTTTGTTTCCTGCAGACAATATACCGCACATGCACTTTCATCAATTTTAGCTCTCACTGCTCTCTGTTTATCATCTGAATTCAGACCACGAATGTTCCGGTTAAGTATGTTTCAACTCCTATTTTGGCTTGTGGGCATTCCGCTATTATTATTCTGATTGTTACTATCCATTTAAAACATGTTTCTAGGAGTAGCTCTTCCTTTGTTTGGTTCTCTGAATTGTCATTGTTGTTAATGGCATTACCTTGAATCATGTTTTGCACTATCTGACTTCTATAGCGAAGTTTGTCGCAAGTTTCTGCCACCATACAGATTCAAAATAATACTAGTAGACCAAAAGCAGTCTCAGATTCTGCCATGATACAAAGTCTAAATAATACTACCAGAGCAAAAGCAATCGCAGTTTCTTCCATGATACAAAACACACCAAGATTCATAGACATGCTAAATACACTATTGACCCCAGACATGTTTCCCAGGATTCACTATCCGTTAATAACTTCATTAGCTTCAGTTGAGTTGCCTTGCACTTCTCCTCCAACAACAACTCCTTGAAGATAAACCACATCTGCTAGTTGCCACCTCCTGGATTGCCTGAATAGAGATTTCAGGAAAGGTGGTGTTGCGATCTTCAATGTCTTTGGTACTTGGAAAATTTGAATGACCAAAAAAGACAATTTTAGTAGAGAGAGATGCAAAACCAGCAAGTTCAGAGATGTGTTGGAGACCTTCACTTGGACTGCTGCTTCTGATGAAGGTTTCTCTAGCAGGAAGCATTTGCACTTTTTTGTGCCCATCAGTGATTTTAGTTATTCTTGCACTACGCCTCAATCCCTCATCTGACAAAGGAGTGGCCTGCTTCTGTCCTTGACCCAAAGCCTCTCTAGCATCAAGCCTCTTCTTCCTGACATATGTCTTCTGAATAGCTCTGTTTTGTACTAGCTTCAAAATGTTGTATCTCTTCCTACGATATACCCTTTCCATTTTTCAGTGCCTATGACTAGGAAATTCTTTGTCATGATCATTGCCAGCAATCTGGGTTGCAGGAGGAAAGCTCATAGCTTCTTCTGTGATTGTGTCAGCCAAGGCTAAAGTAGGCTGAAGCATCAACTGTTGTTCCGTCTGAAAATTATGGCCTCTGATAGAACCTGTTGTCAAGAAAGTTGCTGCTGTTGATGTTGAGAACATTCTTTGATCTCCTGGGTATTCCAAAAATTCATGCATGAAGGCTTGTTGCCAGTTGTATCTATTTTGGAGATACATCCAATTAATGGGTGCAAGAGCTCTTGTTTCTTCATCTACCAGTGGAGGGACCGACCTTGATGGTCCAGCTTCATGATCATTTGGTGCATGTCCTTGCCTATACCAGCCATTAGTGGGGCCCTTTAGCTGCTCAATATGATAAGTGGTTTGCACTGGCTCATCGATCTCTCTTTGGAAGAGAGACATGAGTAGGCTTGTAGGAATTGAGAGGTTGGTCGAAACTAATGATACGTCAACTGAAGACGACCGCCAGACCACTGGGCTCTCATGAGGAAAAGCTTTGTTGAGCATCAGCTTGAGTTGCTTAGTAAATAAGGGGAGAATCCAGACAGGAGCTTGACTCCTGTCGTTGTCTTCAAGGAAGGGCAGGCCTGCATTTTCATTTGTAGTTTGATATTGGTGATCTTGGATCACTATTTCTGGCCAGTTTCATGTTGAATTTGCTAAGTAATATAATTAGCAGATGAAAAACCTGAACCTGACCCTGAGAATAGCTGATGTTCAACCTGATTTTGTACTGGGTTTTGATTCTGTTGTTGATGTTGTCCCTCATTGCCATTCCAAACTGACCAAACATTATTCTGATTCTGATTTGCTGCTTCAACTGCAGCTTGCCAAGCAGGATCCTGCTGCAAACTCTGATTAACCATTGCCTCAACAAAGTTTATAGCTCTATCATGTCTAACAAATCTGATCCTGAAGCCATCAATGTTATGCAGGTTTCCTAAAATGAGCCTATCTCGTTGAAAAGGGTCCTCCAGTTGAATCAATCCAATGCCAAAAGGACGGACTTTACAGTACCTTACTTCCATCTGCATGACATTGGTGATGTAGTTTCTCATCTGCTGGAGGAACACGGTCTGATCTTTCGGATTGATTTCTCCATCTTCATCCAGTGCGATGGCATGATCTTCATGAGCTCTGACTATGTTGCCACCCAAAGATACCTCTGCCCTAGACCTCTTGTTAGGCCCGCCCGGATCTACCACCATCTCCGGAGCAAGGAATGGATGAGGGTCAACAGGAAAATTCGCCATTGCAGTTAGTTTTGGGAGATGCTGCCAGGGCGTGGAGAGCTGGAGTTGAGCTTCTGTATGATGGAGAGGATGCAAAGAGGCTCTTCGAGGGGAAAGTCTTATCCACGCGCGGCCGCGCGTTCCCGTCCGCATGCGTCCGCGCTGACGTGGGGCCGCGGGCAGCAGCGGGTTGCGTGTCCTCACCTTCGCGCGGGGCCCGTGTGGGGGCCACCACGTGGGGGAGCGAGAATTAGTGCGCGCGGCATTGTTGTGCATGCAGAGCAGGGTGGGGGCAGCGGGAGCAGGTGGTGAGGCCCACGCATGAGCGTATATTTTTTCTGGTCATACTTCTTTTCTTTTTAGAAAAAGTTTGAAATGAAAGTTTAGATTTGTAAGTTTGATAGAAAGTTTGGAAATGAAAGTTTGAAACGAAAGTTTAATATTGTAAGTTTGAGAGAAAAGTTTGAAAATGTCAGTTTGAATGAAAGTTTTGTTTTGTAAGTTTCAAACAAAAGTTTCAGAATAGAAGTTTGAAATAAAAATTTGAAAGTGAAAGTTTGAATGAAAATTTGGTTTTGTAAGTTTGATAGAAAAGTTTGAAAATGAAATTTTTTCTAGTAAGTTCTAATGGAAGTTTGTTTGTAATGAGAGAGAAAAAGGAATAGATGTGTCCTACGTGGGACCCGTGCAGCTTTGAACCCTACACCCACGTGGTTTTGTCTGGTGCATGCATGCACCGGTGTGCTGCTGCGCCCAATCAAAAGAATCAATCGGCCGAACGAACGGGCGCATTGGCCAAAACAGAAAAGCGAGCGGGCGCGACCCGGAAAGGGAAAGGCGGGCGGGGCTGTCCAAAATGCGCGCGGTTCCCCGCTCGCGCGCGTGGAATAGGCCTGCGCTCTTCGAGGTCGGAGGTGTTGCATTGCTGTGCACGGCGCGCTCCCGCTAGTGAGAGAGGGCCATGAGTCTTGGGCCTTTCCAATGGGCCTGCTATCAGGCTTCTTAATTCTCCATGTGGTGAGTTGTTTAGCCTTTTTTCCTTAAACAAGCACGTTCCATGTGCCCATAAGGAATGGTCGACAATGTGGAACGTCAAAGTACCATCCAAGATCAGAGTCTTTTTATGGAGGCTGGCCAGGCCATCCCTGCCGACGGCAGACGTCTTGCATCACCGCAACATGAGAACACATCGTGCCTGCGCCCTGTGTGGAGCGCCAGATTCATGGCGGCATACCTTGCTGGACTGCAACATGGCCAAGTGCGTTTGGGCACTGGAGAGAGATGATATCATGTCACACAATATGTGAAATCCAGGAAACTGACGCCAGGGGCTGGCTCGCCGTGGTGATGAGCTCGCTGGAGCAGGACGATCTCACGCGAGTGCTAGTGACCCTCTGGGCGATTTCGTACGCTAGAAGGAAGGCTGTATACGAGGAAACCTATCAAAGCCCGATGTCCACGAATTGCTTCGTGAAGCGATTTATTCAGGACTTGGAGTCAGCTTCTCCGAAGCCGGTGACTAGGGAAACGAAAGCTACTGCCAAGCCACCAAGATGGATACCCCCTCCACCGGGTCTCATGAAAATCAATGTTGACGCTGCAACGTCGAAGAACACCGGGAAGGCAGCGTATGCGGCAGTTGCACAGGACTCCAATGGGCAATTTCTGGGCGCATCGTCCGTCGTCGTTGTGGGGATGACGGAACCAGAAACCTTGGAGGCAATGGCGGTTAGAGAAGGGCTGGCCCTGGGTACTGACCTTGCGCTACGGGGGGTCAGAGTTGCGTCTGATAATGCTGGTGTTGTGAGAAGCATATCAGGTTCAGGATCAGGGCATTACGGCCAGGTTGTGAAGAAGATCAAGGCACGAGCAGCAACTTTCGTGATTACAGAATTCGTGCATGAAGGAAGGATGTCAAATGTAGACGTGCATAGAGTAGCTAGAGGCTCTTTGTTTGACGATGTAGGCAGGCACTTGTGGCTGCTGGATCCGCCGGATGGCGTTTGTAACTCATACAATGTCGTTGAGTAATAAAGTATGAGTTCCCTCAAAAAAATAAGCATAACACGCCCTACACCTTATTGTATTCTGACAGTACTTGATGTAGTGATCAGGCGACAGACATCTGAAACAAAGATTGAGCTCTCTAGCTGGTTTGGGACCCAGGCCCTTCCTTTGACTCTTGTCAAGCTTGCAATCTTCTGTGGAGATACTCAGCCTATGAACGAACGAGTTCTGCCCAGAGCTGATGAAATCAGTCTGGATGAAATGCGACTCTTTGCCCAAGAGCTGAGACCCTGAATCCCGTTGAGAAGCGTTGGGGTGCTGTGCAGCCATCTTGAGAGGAGAGACCTGGCCCACCCGGAGTAAAACGCCATCTTGCCCAAGGATACTCGGCCAGTGAGCGCTTCCCTTTGCGCAGGCTTGGTCAGAACGCAAAGCAGTCCCATTGGATTGTTGCTGGATGCCCATTGACCTCTTTGACCCATGTGAAATTTGAAAATTTTCAAAATCACGATGAATCCTGTTGAACACAGAAGAAACAACTGAACTTTGATCTTGATCGCAGGCTGTGTTGCAGGCTTAACTTTGGAAGCAGAGAGCAAAACAGGTTTGGATTTCACTGGAGGGGAAGGCTGAACAATGTTGTGAGCAAAGGAGACTGTTTTTCTGGTGCTTTGGTTTCCTGCTGTAGGTCACCGTAGTCCATTCCTTTTCTTGCTCTTTCAGCCAGACAATCTCTGGCGCATCTAATTCGCGCGCACGAGCAAGCCTCCTCGCGCATCCGATCAAGAAACCGACAATTCGCGCCAGGCTGCTAGCGCAGTCCCGCCCGCGCTCCCCCGCTCCCAAATGCTCCAAGCACACGCGCCACGGTGCATGCATGCATGCATGCGGGGCCCCACGTGTGTACACGTCACGCCGCGTGTGTCGTCTGAGTCGCGTGCGTCATGCAATTTAAGTACAAAACTTTTAGTGTAGTAAAAATTTTTGATACATCTTTACAGAAACTTTTAGTAAAAACTTTCGATATCTTTGAAATTTTTTATACATCTTCTACAGAAACTTTTGGTACACTGTTTACAGAAACTTTCGACACGCCTTCTACAAAAAATTTTGCTACACATTCTACAGAAAATTCGATACACCTTCTGTAAAAAGTTTCGGTATACTGTGTACAGAACCTTTTAGTACATCTTTTACCGAAACTTTTGATACACCTTCTACAAAAACTTTCAATACTCCTTAAAACTTTCGATACACCTTTTACAGAAACTTTTAATACACCTTCTACAGAAACTTATGATACATCTTTTTTTAAAAAAAAACTTTTGTTTGTAATAATTTATTGGTTTCCACAGCCCCATCCATGTGCTCATGCGTTGCAGGCCAAGCCATCACTCCGTGGACGCGCGTCAACAAGACTTCTTGGGCCCGAAAGAGCGAAAGCGGTCTTGAACCTTAGCTTGGAAGGAGCGCCCTCGAGAGTAGTCGAAGCGAGGAACGGCAACATCGTTGGGATCCGCGGCCATCGTCGGATGCCTTCTAGCAGACTAGAGCGAGAGAGTTTGAGCGAGCGACGGCAGGGTGACGAGTCTTTTGCTATTTTAGCCGTGACTTCGGTAGGTTTCACACAAAGAGCTTCAGAAGATTGGGCTTCTCTAAAAATAGCCTTGAAACCGTTGGCGCATCAGCTGGAATAGCCATCTACCTTTTTTCTGACCAAATTGCCCCGCCCCCTCTTCTTCCTCAGCTCGCCAGCCTGTACGTCACCCTCTTCTTCGTCCTCCGCGAGAGCGCGAGCCATGACTGGACAATAATTCTACTGTTCCACTTGTGAATGAATAAATCCTAGTGTGCGCGAATAGTAAACTGAGTCTTCATTCAATATCAAATCACATGCATCAGCGACATGTAAGGCAAGTGTCCCAAAACTCTAATACAGTTTAACAGCGGGCAACTGGAGATTCAAAAAATTCATGTGCCCTGTGCCAGGGTTCATACAACTGCCAATGTACAAATGACCAGATTTGTGAGCAATGACCCTATGCGTGTGATATCACGTAATATTCTGAGGGTAGTACAAGGTACCCCTTGCTGACAAAGAGAAATGAAAAGAATGTATCTTAACTGCCTCCGTCTCCCCTGATCTTCCAGTATAAGGGATGGCTTGAAGCACAACTATACAAATCGCAGCACTGGTAAACTTGCAGAGAGTAAAATAGTATACTTCCAGTTCCTCATGCTGATACGGCTACAGGTCTTTGGCTGGTCTTGATTCCTTTAATAGCTGCAGAATTACAATCGGAGAATCAATAAGAATAAGAGTAAATAAATAAGATACTATTCTATACTTCATTCGAACCATAATGAAAATGCTAATTTATAATCTGAACGGTAGATAATTAAAAAAAGGATGCCACTGAGAAGAAGCCATGCCTTCAGCATAGTCTAGAGCCCCAAAGACAGCAGAACCAGCAACTATGGCATTCGCCCCGGCTTCAATCACCTATAAATGGAAGGGAATATCTTAGCACTCGACTGACACAGAAGGTTAGTCCATGATTCTTATCCATGCGCAAAGATTTTAGAGCATAAATCTAAATGGCAGAGCACGAAAAAGTTAAGCATGTAACCTTGTATGCATTGTTGGGACCAACACCACCATCAACCTCAATCCAGGGGTTCACTCCCTAGAAAACAAAGTTGTATTATCTTCAATGTTTCAAACGTCAGAGCAGCTATAATACTTACAGGCAAATAAGGGATATACCTTCTCTGCACATAATCTTCTCAAGTCTGCAATTTTTTTTACTTGGCTCTCAATAAAGCTCTGGCCACCAAATCCGGGGTTCACAGACATTATCAAGACGAGATCAACAACTGCATAAGCAAGATATGTGGCAATGTAGTACCTTGTCAGTTGTAATGAAAAAGTGGCATATGCATTATCAGGCTAGTTTAATACTATACAACAACGAAATTTTACTGAGAACACCTCTAATCTTATCTGACATATACTTTATGACTTATATCAGTACAGGGTAATCAACATACGGTTAAAAAGTCATCAAATTCTCCCCAAAAAACAGCACAACTTCCCTCTTATATAAAACAAAAATTGCTATTATGGTTATGCTGGTTGAAAAAAGCAGGATCAATAGCTGATTAACAGGATGGGATATCCTGGTTCACATCTCTGAATGAACTAGTTGCTTCTTCCAAAATCAACCTCACCAAAAACCGTCTTCTATTGATTATTAAACCACTAATTAATAATATAAGATACTCGTTCAATCATCATGGATTGAAAAATGCAAAAATAATATATTAGAGGGATTTGGGGAATAATCTGGCAAGCACATTCTTAAGTCTTAACTAACACGCGATACATGTCAAGATGACATAGATACTGGAGTAAGGAGCATAACTTACCATCAAGAACATATTCGATTGCACTGAGTGGAGTCGCAGGATTCAAAACAACACCTGCCTTTGCTCCTAGACTTTTAATCTGGCAAAATATGAGAAAATACCACTTTCAAGTTTCTCCCTGGTGTTTGAAAGGACAAAATAACATGGATCTTGAAAGGACCTTTGTACCAAATATCACAAAAACATAACTTGGAACGCTCTCAAAACATAAAACGCTATCAACGGCATGTCAAATCATGCATAAACAGAAGTAGGACAAGTGCTTAAATTAAAAACTAACTGAAATAATTCATATTGTGTTGCATAAAGCAAGAACAACGACACATAACAATTAAGTAAATGAATGCCACCAATTGATATCTTATCCAAGCAAAGTTCATTTTTGACACTCAACTCCATTATCTTAGCAGTGGTGCAAATGTTTACCTGATTGACTGTTCGGTGTAAATGGATGGTTGATGATTGCTCACAGTGAACACTAACAATATCAGCACCTGCCTTGATAAAATCTGGGACTCTCTGCTCAGGTTCCACAATCATCTGCAATTAAACCAGGAATCTCATTCAGCAGGAGTTAACAGGGATGAAAGACATGACATAGACACCTAGAACTTTACTGGAGCTTCTAAAGCAGTACCAGATGCACATCCAACGGAAGTTCAGTCACTGGACGCAGAGCATCTACAACCAAAGGTCCAATAGTGATATTTGGCACAAAGCGACCATCCATGACATCGACATGAATCCAGTCACATCCTGCCACCTCCACAGCTTTTACCTAGTAATATTAAAACAGCACGGCAAGATGAGTAGAAGATATAGCTTGATCGTTTGATGGAGAAGATACAAAAAAGGTGAGATGATTTGAGGCAGAGAACTGCAGAGTTGCATCATGCAGATGTTAATACAACTAGCATGTTAAGCTCTTCTTCTAACAATTGCCTAAATGCCTCATCTTCATATTCTCAGGTTAAGCCAGTGCATCTGAAGTAAATGTGGTTTGGTAGGAGCAAGTATCTTAACGGACCTGCTCACCAAGCTTGGAAAAGTTTGCAGATAGGATGGAAGGGGACACGATGATGTCATTCTTGGAGAACTTGTCGACCCGAGATGATGCCTTCACATGGAAAGCCCTCCTGGAAAGCATAGAACAAAATAAAAGAGAACTTAAGCTCAAAATTCATAAGTAACAGACACAAGAACCAAATTACATAGTAATTATCTAGTGGCCTGATTAGGATTTTTCCCTCTTTCCTCGTCTTATCCCGTTGACAGGTAACATGTAGCAACCATCGTTTATAGAACCGAATAGACATAAGAACAGTTGAATTAAGCATAAGCAAACACGATCTATCAGCATTTCCAGACAAGCACCTTCATAAGCTCACAGGTTTAACATGACCCATCGGCATTTCGATGCAACAAAATTATCAAGTCAACAAGTTCCATGCTACTGGGAGCATCCCTACCCCACTGACTTCATCCGAAGCGGCCTCTCGTTGCGCGCTATGACAAGCCGTTTGGTATTAGGGATTCGCGCCCTTTGATCAGCAACAACTCCGCGCGACACACCGCACCCACAGGCGGCCGCGCAGCGGAGCTCGCAATCCGAGTGCTGCTTCGACGACGACACGGCCCATCAGCAACAGCGCCGCTCGGTGCCATCGGGCGGCGACGGAACAAGGGATCGCTAGTAACACGCGACGAGCAGCTCGCGGGCGTCAAACCGCCCACGGGGGTGCTCTACGCTTGCTACCTACCTCGCGTGGACGAATGGATGGAGAAGCGGGGCGGGGCGTGGACCAACCTGGGGGAGGAGAAAACGAGGCCGCGGCGGTGGCCGATGGCGGCGGCGCCCCGCAGGGAGGCGAAGCCGGAGCACAGCGACGAAGACGGGGACGCCATCTGCACGAGCCGAACTCACCAACTCTTACGGCTCTTCGCACGAGCAGCAGCTTTGCTTTGGCGGACCGCAACCACGCTTCGGGCGATTTGGTTTGGTGGGGGCTGCGGCGCCGACGCACGCACCTGCCTGAGTTGACGGAAGAGGCGGAGCCGAATCGCCAGTCGTTCGT
>LAPY01001142.1:29513-48324 GCA_000970635.1 Eragrostis tef
TATAAATATCTATCTAAAGTATTTTTTATAGATAATATTTGACAAAATTGATGAAGTTTGTCTTTGACCAAACGTAATCCTTTGTATTTGGGAAAATTGGTCCAGTAAGATTGAAAGTTCGTCAGCCATGTGGGTTAAGCTTATTGACCACAGCAACGCGAATTCAAACAGCAAAGGAAGCGTCAGCCATGGCGTCTTTGATCCAGCCATATGAATGAACTCTACTTTTCCTCTCTGATCCAGCCGCTCACCACTAAAATCAGTTGTTCTGAACCCACATTGAGCTTGCCCCCCACCAAGTCAAGAGAAGAGTAGCTGGATTTGTGCTTCCCCCACCTCAAATCGAGCTCCAACAGTGGCTATGGTGGAAATAGCGGAGAGGAGGAATGAAGAAACAGAAGGCAGCAGGCAACAGAACCGAAAATTGTGGAGATTAATTGGTAATTGGAGTTCGATTAGAGGCTGAAGCACAAATCCAAATGCTTGTACCTTAATTTATTGGAGCGCAAGCTCAATTTGGATGGGGAGCAGCTGATTTCGGTGTTGTACTGTTGTATTTGAGCTCGTCCTCATGTGTGCCATGGCTTCTCGTGCGCGTGCCTCATAGAACTGGAGCAGCCGCGTCGGGCCTCGTCGAACTGCAGGGGCGGCGGCGGATGAGAAGCTCCACGCGCCTGTTGTCTCGTCAAAAAGAGAACGACTCGTTTTGGCTGAGGAGATGACTCGAGGATATTATTGTTTCCCCTACGGATTTTAAGCAAAATCGTAATTTCAGAGTACAAATGTAATTTTTGATGGTATTTTTTGTTGGTGAGAACATTTGATGGTATTTTTTATAACCGATGAATTTTTAATGCTACTCGAGCAATTTTACCTTTGTATTTTAGCAGGAGAAATACCGCCATTCATCAGGCTCGGCTACGCGAGCCCAAGCCACCGCTTCCGTTGCCCGTTTCCTCACCATGACCATGTGACGGTACGGCCCAATCAAAAAAAGCCTCTTTGCATCAACTCGAACCGTTGTGGGGGCATACGTTCACGGTTCTCTTTGTCAATTTATCTTTCTACTCCAATGAGGAGTACTTTTCTTCTCTCTTTCTTTTGTACGTATTTTTTTAGGGTAGCGAGATATTATAAAAGTCAGGTTCGTGTCAGAACTATGAATACTTCAATTTGAGCCACATCTTGATCTAAGGAGGCGCATGAATTTAGTTGGGAGGAAGATTTGCAAAATTACTCCTCCCACCTCTCCCTATGCACCCCCTTGAACAAGATCATTGAAGTTATTATAGTTCTCACACAAATCTGGTTCTTCTAGGATAAGTTGCTTTTTTTTAGAAGAGAATTCCTTATTTGGCCCTGCTAAAGTTCGTGGTTTTTTTCTTGGCCTAAACTGAAAAAAGTTACCTATATGACCTAAATTGTAATTTTGGTTTCTTTTTTGGCCATTCCGTTAGTTTGAGGGCTTAACGGTGTTAAATGACGGTTGAAATGACCTTCCTACCCTTAGAATGAATAAAAATATAAAATTCAATTTTGAAAGTATTTATTTGTTCCAAAATTCGAGAATAAGATAACTGATCAATATTTCCAAATTACGAAGTTTCTGAACTAACTAAAATCAATGTCAACATAACAACAAATTTAATTCAAACCGTTGAAGCTTAAAAATATCCATAAGAAACTTTAGCGAGTAGCTCTGTTCGTTTTTTCAACTATAAATGCAGAGCTCAAATAAGTTTTAATTAAAAATAAAACTTGTAGATTGTTCTGCGGTCCAGCCTCATACAAAATTTCAGATTTTTTGGAGCTCGGGAACATCTGCTTTTAATTCAAGCAATGAGCAGTTTGTTATGGAAAGAAGTTTGTAAAGGGTAGGATAGTCATTTTACATCGCTGGAAGAGGCACTTGCAGCCTATACAAAATGGCCAATAAAAAAAGTAATGTTACAATTTAGGTTATATAGGTAACTTTTTTTCAGTTTGAGCCTAAAAAAATACCAGGAACTTTAATAGGGCCAAATAAAAAGTTCTCTCTTTTTTATATATAACCCTGCCCGACCAGTCCGTCAGAAATTTGAACTTTCTGTATGCGTGGGCTGTGGCGCGCTTGCGACGGAGATGCTGCGGAAGGCCGGGGCCCAGCGCCGCCCCCCCCCCCCGCCACTGTGGAGGCGATGCCGCAGCCTCCGCCAGGTCAAGCAGGTCCACGCACTAATGGTCCTCCAGGGTTTCCTCTTCGACGCCTCCGCGCTTCGGGAGCTTCTGTTCGCCTCCGCCGTCGCCGTCCGCGGCGGCATCGCGCACGCGCGCCTCATGTTCGACCGAATTCCCCAACCGGACAGGTTCATGTACAACACCCTCATCCGCGGCGCGGCGCACAGTGACGCGCCCCGGGACGCCGTCTCCCTGTACGCGCGCATGGCCCGGAACGGCGGCGTGAAGCCGGACAAGCTCACCTTCCCGTTCGTGGTCCGCGCGTGCACCGCCATGGGTTTGGCCACCACCGGGGCGCAGGTCCACGCGCACGCCGTCAAGGCCGGATGCGAGTCCGACGCTTTTGTCCGGAACGCGCTCATTGGCATGCACGCGAGCTGCGGGGATTTGGGCGTCGCGGCTGCTCTGTTCGACCACACAGCGCGCGGTGATGCCGTTGCGTGGTCGGCGATGATCTCTGGGTGTGCAAGGAGAGGGGACCTTGGTGCCGCCCGGCAGCTGTTCGACGAGAGCCCTGTGAGGGACCTTGTGTCTTGGAACGTGATGATCACAGCGTATGCCAAGCGGGGAGAGATGGCCCTTGCGAGAGGCCTGTTCGACCGGGCTCCTGATCGTGATGTGGTGTCGTGGAACGCCATGATTTCTGGGTATGTGAGATGCGGCTCGCACAAGCATGCTATGGAGCTCTTTGAGCAGATGCAGTGCGTGGGAGAGAAGCCAGATATTGTCACAATGCTCAGCTTATTGTCAGCTTGTGCTGACTCTGGTGATCTGGATGTTGGTCAGAGGCTGCATTCCTATCTGTTAGAGAGGTTCTCAAGAACCGGGCTTACCACTGTTATTGGAAATGCGCTGGTTGACATGTATGCAAAGTGTGGGAACATGAAGAGTGCACTTGAGGTGTTCTGGTCGATGCGAGATAAGGATGTCTCCACCTGGAACTCCATCATAGGAGGATTAGCATTGCATGGACATGTCATGGAGTCTATAGATGTGTTCGAGAAAATGCTGATGGGGAGTATCAGACCAGACGAGATCACCTTTGTTGCTGTCCTTGTTGCATGCAGCCATGGGGGGTTGGTTGACAAGGGACGTGAGTACTTCAACCTGATGCAACAAATCTACAGGATTGAGCCCAATATCAAGCACTACGGCTGCATGGTTGACATGCTGAGTCGTGCGGGGCTGCTGAAAGAAGCATTTGAGTTCATTAGCAAGATGAAGATCGAACCTAATTCTGTAATATGGAGGACACTGCTTGGGGCTTGTAGGATCCATGGTGAGATTGAACTGGCTGAGTATGCAAATCGGGAACTGCTAAAGGCAAGGAGTGATGCAAGTGGGGATTATGTGCTCCTCTCGAATATTTATGCTTCAGTTGGAGAATGGTTGGGGTCGGAGAAGATGAGAAAGTTGATGGACGACAGTGGTGTCAACAAGGAGGCAGGACACGCTGTTGTGGATGGTCAATCAAAAGAGCCTTTGCAATCTTATGACAGTTCTAATCAAGTTATGGATTTAAAGGATTTGTCTCAATCATTGATCTTTCAGCTGCTCGGTTAAGAAATTGGACACCTGAGGATGAATAGCAAAAGACCAAAATGCTAATCCACATGCTATAACTGGCTCTAATCGGGTCAGAGACACTGCTGAATCTTTCTGCAGATATAAAGCTCAAAGGACTGTGAGTCAGATCATATTGCTTTTAATTGTCCTTGTTGTCCAGTACTGAATCCACGGTAATGAGATATTAAGAAAATACAGAAGAAAAACTCATTCCAAACTATTCATGGAGGCAAAGCAATGCTGGAATTGGCCCTAGGGGACTGCTCGCTTTAAACAATGTAGCCACCACATGAAACCCATGTCTCTAAAAAAACAATTACAATCTACCAAGAGAGCCAGTTACAGTTCACTGTATTTGCTATGATGCAGGTTGCCGAGTCAAGCAGATAAACATGAACAAAACGAAGCTGCTCAAGAGGACTAGTGATATTCAAAGACCTCAAGCACATTTCTGGTACCTGCAATCCTTGCAAACCAACCATAGGAATTAGGAGATGGATTGTGTGCCATGATCATAGACCTTGTGAATTAGCAGTAGGAATTAGGAGATGGATTGTGTGCGATGATCATAGACCTTGTGACTTAGCAGGGAAAAGAAGAGTAGAAACATCATTTTGCACATGATTGTGTGTTATCATTTTAGAGCTCTAGTGTTGTTAGGTAGTGGTAAGAATCAAAATTTATGCAGCACCAAGAACATACAAAGTATATGATGCAAATGTTCAATTGAGTATTTTCAAGAAGAGAGCAACAGTCAAAGTTTACTTTCTATACTTTTTTGAGGGGCGTTAATTTTCTAATTTTACTGAATCAATAGACTTGCGTAACTCAATGAATCATGGACATTTGGAAACATAAATTTGGGCTCATTTTTTTGCATCTTATTTGCAAGCATAAAAAAGCTACTCATATGTGGATGGATACTGAAAGATCTAGTCTTCAAAACTGATTCTTTTTTCCTTACTAAAAAAACACACTCAGGGTGTAGCCTTTTAAATATAGCCCACCATTTACCAAAAAAATGGTGGGGGTGAGGGCCACTTATATTTTATGATAGAGGCGAAACAAAACTACATTAGGTTTGATATAACCTAGCGCAAAAAGATGATCCCTGTAGCCAAAATAAAAAGGTAAGGGTTTAACTCTTTGTCGCAATATGGTACCTAGTATGGCACGGTCCGCGCGGATCATGCAGTGCTGCAATGGTACACGCAATAACCATTTACGACACACGTGAAGTATGACGTGGCGAGTGGTATGGAGTCGTTATCCAAGATCGCACGCCTATATACACATCATTCATCTCTTCCGAGAAGGTACACTTTTAAGGATTAGGCATCTACAAGGGTGGAAAGGCTCGCTAGGCTTGCAATGATTTTCTTCTATAGTTGCATGCTTTAGGGTGAGGGAAAAAATTCTCAAGCATGCTCAGGAAATTGTAAAGACATCAACCCTCGAAAGATTTCCATAGATGGAGAGGGCGGTCATGCTGGTAAGTGCAACTAAGCATACTCCTATAGAAGTGATTGAATAACTTTATGCATACTAAGTCCCTTAATGTATAATTGCTTTATTTACCTTCCCATGTGGGTCTAGGTTTCTTTCCCTAATTTTCAAGTGCTGGTGTTCCTGTTGAAACATTCATTTATAACCGACTCCTTAAATTTGCAATTTTTGCATTTATTTATATCAAGACTATGTTTGTTTTCTCCCAAGAACTTCTTAGTCCCGTTGGAGAGCAACACGGTTTCTTACAATAGATAGAATTCCCATAAACTTACCTATTTGATCAAAAATTTATGCTGGCTGTAACTTGTAAGTTGACAAGTAAAATTTAGATTGGGTTGCAACTTGCAAATCAGTCCAAATCGTGTTAGATTCCCATATGAGCCAAGCGTGACTAGGCAAGCAACACCATGAGCATCAGATGAGGAAATTTAAGGATGGATATCCACAACACCACAGTCGGTGGGGGAGATGATATGCATTATCTGATGATGTTGCGAGGAACAAACAACTCACGTAAAGCAAGTTGATCACACAACCTAATTGCAGTATCAGACACACCGGCCTTTCCATGATTTCAGCAAGATATCCAACCACGCATTCCAGCAAAGTAGATTTAGGTCCAGGTACAATACTTCCACATCATTCATATATATCCAGAATACACGAAGACTAAAAATAAAGAGATGAGTCTTGCTCACAAAAGGTCCAAAGACACATCATCCTCAGCCATTCAGTGGCATAAACTGTACCACCTTGTATAAAAGTCCAAAGAGTGCATGAAACACCAAAGCTAAAGCTGAGGATAGGTAACTGAAGAAACAAAGCATCTTCAGCAAGAAACCAATATGCATTCCAGCAAAGTAGATTTAGATCCAGACATGACGTTCACACATGATTCGTACATCCATACATGAAGATTGACACCAAACAGATGAGTCTTGTACACAAGGTCCGAATACACATCAGCTTCCTCCATTCCAGAGCATAAGCCGTGCCGCCTTAGATAAAAGGCTGAGTGTAAGAAACACCAAAGCTAAAGCTTGGAGATAAGTAATGGAAGTAACAACACACCAAGTCCTAACAAATCCAAAGATGACCCCCCCCAAAAACAACACTTCTGACTGTCCTTTTTGTGCAATTGGATAAAGCATCGGAGCCACTTTTTGCAAATGATAAGCAATAAACTGAAAATGCTGACTCATCCCCATAGATCAGATATACTTTGGTTTTGAAACAATAATTTCAGCTATAAATACCTTAGTATGGCTTATTCCCATTTCATCACCACAAGATTTCCAGCTCTTGTAAAGCTTCTCCCGTTAGTTTGAGGTATGTTGTGCATTTAAATGCACCCTTCATTTTACCATTTTAATTAATGAAAGTGCTGACTTGCCACACATTTCTTTCCCTTTGTCAGTTGAACAATGTCGATGGCTTCAGCTTTGATGAACCACTGGATTGTTCGTGGTTCAGCCCACCGTGAATACACGAGCAATGGATCCGTTGCTGGCATCAAGGTGTTGGCCTGGAACCACAGTGTGATCAAGGGGAATCAATTCTTACCCAGAGAAAGGGCTGCTTCAACTGGTCGGCAGATCATCAGAGCCGTACCCAAGAACTCCAGCAATGTAATTTCCTGAACACATAGTAATCAGATATTATCTAATTTTGCATTGTTCTGGCCCTTCTGGGAGATAATTTGAATTGCAAGAAAACACAAAATTCCATAAATATTTTGTAGCTAGAATAAGGGCAAAGAGGAACATACTATCCAAGTCATTATGACAAGTACTAAATATCCAGTTAGGTTCTTTGAAAAATCAAGTTGCCTCTTTATTCTACACATAGAAAATTGTGTGCATTTAAATCGCCAAGCACCACTTATTCTGTTGAATGGATGATCCAATGTTTGTTTAGTGTCGCTCAGAGTCGAAGCAAGACTAAAATTATTTGCAATCATAGTCATAACCTTTATGGTATTGCAAATGCTTAAGAGCATTTATTTTGTATAGTTTCATGGTATTTCTTCAGGAAAAAAGTTTATTTCATATAAATAATAACTGGCTATACAAATGGATCATCTTAGAAAAGTGAATTATTGAATGAGATGGTTTCTATTTTTGAAGATTAGTAGTTGCTTGGCCAGAATATTACGTAATACTGAAAAGTTAAAATTCTAGAAAAATAATGTTACAACGCCTTCCCTATCCAAGAATGCACAATTTGAATCAAAACGAGAAATCTATTAGTTTCATTCAAACAAGACCAATGATAACATTTATAGAACATGCTGAAGCACAAAAGAGGTTCAGTGATATTTAGTCATGGTGTCAGGCTATTCACCTCCGTATGAAGACTAAGTGGTGGGAGACGGAGATGAAAGCCAACATGAAAAGCATCAAATCACAACAAGATTTGGACGACCAGCTTCTGGTGGCCGGAGATAATCTCGCCGTGGTGCACTACTTTTCACCTGGCTGTCTAGCTTGTAAGGCCCTACACTCTAAGGTAAAAGAAGACAAGCATGTGGATTCAATGATTTACTAATGCATTATCATGGAAGAAAAACATGCATGTTGTACAGATATTTATAAATATGTTTTGTTAAATATCCACAAAGGTACATCAATTTGCTGGGATGCATCCAGAACTGCAGTTTCTTCTTGTCAACTACGATGAACATTATGAGATGGCCAAGAGCCACAGCGTCCATGTCTTGCCAATGTTCCGCTTTTATAGGGGTGCAGAAGGCCGTATCTGTAGCTTCAGCTGCACAATCTCAAATGTAAGAATCGGATGGCGTAGTCTCATTTGTAAACACATCCTAACAGGCTCTTTTAAACATAACTTTTTACTATTTCAGATTCATAAGTTCAAAGCTGCTCTCAAAAGGCATGGGGTTCAGACAGAGAGTCTTGCAGCAGAAAAGGGCTTGCCAGAATTTGAAAAGAGCTTTGACTCACCTACTGATATCCCAAATAAAGCTGATGCTTCAGAGAACACAGATGAAAATGCTGGCCCTATCAACCCCAGCAATGAATAGTATCAGTATCATGCCATGGATTGCAGTTTGATAGTATGCATGTATGTGTATAGAAGCCAAGCGTTTGTTATGGGCCTTATTTCTGTTTTGAAATGAGACCAATGTGCTGTGCTAATAAGCGCCCTATGTATTGGAAGAGGGCTAATAAATATGAAGCAGTTATCTGGTTTTATAGCATTTAAATTTTTTAAGCTTCTTTCATTTCATTTTCTTGTATTATTGGAATGGTCGGGATCTCACTGATTGCACATCACTCTGGGCATATCCACACCAAACGATAAGCCATGTTGCATGTTATACATATACTTTTGGATTCAAATCTTATGATTTAGCTCAAATTTGAAATAATACTACTACGACTTCCATGTACTGGCTACCCAGAACCCTTTCTCATGGTATGGAACTCCAAATGCAGTAAGAAAATCAAGGTCTTTTCCTTGCTGCTAATTATGGACAGACTTAACACCAGGAACATTCTAAGAAGAACGAACTCACCGGTTGAAGGCGATAACTATAATTGTGTTCTTTGTCAGACTAATATAGAGGAGAATGCCTTTCACCTTTTTGTCAGTTGTCCTTTCAGGACTCCAAGTTTGAATATACTTGCATTAACTGAGATACTAGTTTGGAGTTCTTTCAACTTTCAAGAGTTGAATGTGGCTAAAACCAATTTCAATGACATTTTCATTATGAAAGTCTTCGCGCTAGCAGCATATAGCAAATATGGAACCGGTTAAATGGGGTCATCTTTCAGAATGTTCCACCTCCTTTCAGAATTGGAAGAAAGGAGAAATAACGAAATAGTACCTCACAAATAACAGTGTGATGAAGCGGCAGAATGTTTGTTTATAGCAGTAGCACGACAGGACTTTAATTAATATGCAAGTACTCATAACTTACATTCATACAATGCGACAAAGAAGAAAATGCTGGCAGTTGACCATGCATGTTTTCATAGTGGGGTCATAAAGCGGTTGGGAGAGAACTACCTTTGCAGGAGTGATAATATCAGCATTGTCTCAATCAACACCATCAAGCAATTCAAATTACGTCCTGTTTAAGCAGATAAAGAGAATAAGTCAAACTTTTCAGTATTACAGTCTCTGTTTTTGAGAGAGATAACGATATAATACCTTCTCATGATTTCTTTAGCAGGAGCACACCCTTTCAGCCAAGTTCAAGATAAGAATGTGGTAGACTGGTGGTTGAGGTCATGGGTTCGAGTTCTCTTTTTTCTTTGTGAAGTCAATGATGCATAGTTCTTCTAACGTATGGTCATTGTCCTATGAAGCATCATCCCTGAGCATTTAGTGTCGCATTAGCTTAGTCTCATAGAGTTTTGTCAGTTCCACAAGAGTATAAGTTGACAATGATCATCAGTTCACAAAAAATGGTAATATCTTTGGATCGAAAAATCATCTCACCTTCTTGTGCTTCATAGGGACTTGTCTGAAAGAAAAAAGGTTTGGCAAAATAGGTTCTGCATGCCCTTCAGGTTTCTTATCAGTGCTGCTGAAATTGCTTATGATAGACCAATGCATCTCAAAGTTGGGTGCTTGCCCTGTTTGTTGCATGCCATGCAAAAGTGCCGCAGCCTTCTGTAAATTATTACTTCTGCAGTAGTTGTCAAAAACAACTCTATACATGTCATAAGATGGCGTAGATCCCAAGGTGGTTAGCATTTCTAAAATCTTCCTAGCATCACAGGTCCTTCCCATTGAACAAAGACCATGTATGAGAGCATCACAGGAGATGTCACTTGGTTTTAGGCCTGTGAACCACATTTCAGCAAGAAAATCAAGCGCATTATCAAATTCTTTCAGTACACACAATCTGTATATAATAGAACTGTAACTAACTTCACTCGGAAGTTCGCCTTTCTTCAACATTGTATTCATCAGATTAACAGACATTTGCAAGTCACCTAGTATGCAGAATTTATTAATGCAGGCGTCCAAACAAATGTCAGATCCAATAAATGCATAATTGCTCAGGTTGTTCAGACACGATCTTGCTTCAAAGTGTCTCCCAAAAGAAAGAAGACATGAACTGAGAGTGGTATGGATGACTAAACCATGCTTCCAGCCACTGCGCTCAATTAAGTGAAATAATGCTAATGATTTCTCAAAGTTTCCTAGTCTGCAGTAATGACTTAAAACTATTCTCAGACTGCGGTTGCTTGGTTGCAACCCCTTAGAAATACAGGTATCAAGACTATTAACTGAACCATTGGTATCTCCAGACTTGTGGAATCCATAGGTAAGGAAATCGTAGGTGGTTTTATCTGGAGAAATACCATTAACTTCCATGTCCTTCAGCAATTCACGAACCTGTGAGGCGTTTCTTCTCTTAAATAGATAAAATATAAGAATGTTGTATGGAATCAGGTCTCTTGACTTCTCACTATGTGGGAACAACATTTTAAGGCTTGAAACACTAGAAAACCGTCTTAGCCCATACATTCTGCTGATAAGAAAGCGATATCCTGAAATAGAAATATAAGCACGCATCTTTAGCATCATGCAAAGAACTGCATCTAACTTTCTCCAATTGTTTAGACAAGCATATGCTTCAAGTAACGAATTTAGCAAGGAGCCACTAAACTTTCCAGAAGTAGATTCTTGAAAGACCAGCATTGCCTGTTTTAGACTTCCGGTTTGCACTAATTCCTTCACAATGCAAGAAATGTTTGTTTATAGCAGTAGCACGACAGGACTTTAATTAATATGCAAGTACTCATAACTTACATTCATACAATGCGACAAAGAAGAAAATGCTGGCAGTTGACCATGCATGTTTTCATAGTGGGGTCATAAAGCGGTTGGGAGAGAACTACCTTTGCAGGAGTGATAATATCAGCATTGTCTCAATCAACACCATCAAGCAATTCAAATTACGTCCTGTTTAAGCAGATAAAGAGAATAAGTCAAACTTTTCAGTATTACAGTCTCTGTTTTTGAGAGAGATAACGATATAATACCTTCTCATGATTTCTTTAGCAGGAGCACACCCTTTCAGCCAAGTTCAAGATAAGAATGTGGTAGACTGGTGGTTGAGGTCATGGGTTCGAGTTCTCTTTTTTCTTTGTGAAGTCAATGATGCATAGTTCTTCTAACGTATGGTCATTGTCCTATGAAGCATCATCCCTGAGCATTTAGTGTCGCATTAGCTTAGTCTCATAGAGTTTTGTCAGTTCCACAAGAGTATAAGTTGACAATGATCATCAGTTCACAAAAAATGGTAATATCTTTGGATCGAAAAATCATCTCACCTTCTTGTGCTTCATAGGGACTTGTCTGAAAGAAAAAAGGTTTGGCAAAATAGGTTCTGCATGCCCTTCAGGTTTCTTATCAGTGCTGCTGAAATTGCTTATGATAGACCAATGCATCTCAAAGTTGGGTGCTTGCCCTGTTTGTTGCATGCCATGCAAAAGTGCCGCAGCCTTCTGTAAATTATTACTTCTGCAGTAGTTGTCAAAAACAACTCTATACATGTCATAAGATGGCGTAGATCCCAAGGTGGTTAGCATTTCTAAAATCTTCCTAGCATCACAGGTCCTTCCCATTGAACAAAGACCATGTATGAGAGCATCACAGGAGATGTCACTTGGTTTTAGGCCTGTGAACCACATTTCAGCAAGAAAATCAAGCGCATTATCAAATTCTTTCAGTACACACAATCTGTATATAATAGAACTGTAACTAACTTCACTCGGAAGTTCGCCTTTCTTCAACATTGTATTCATCAGATTAACAGACATTTGCAAGTCACCTAGTATGCAGAATTTATTAATGCAGGCGTCCAAACAAATGTCAGATCCAATAAATGCATAATTGCTCAGGTTGTTCAGACACGATCTTGCTTCAAAGTGTCTCCCAAAAGAAAGAAGACATGAACTGAGAGTGGTATGGATGACTAAACCATGCTTCCAGCCACTGCGCTCAATTAAGTGAAATAATGCTAATGATTTCTCAAAGTTTCCTAGTCTGCAGTAATGACTTAAAACTATTCTCAGACTGCGGTTGCTTGGTTGCAACCCCTTAGAAATACAGGTATCAAGACTATTAACTGAACCATTGGTATCTCCAGACTTGTGGAATCCATAGGTAAGGAAATCGTAGGTGGTTTTATCTGGAGAAATACCATTAACTTCCATGTCCTTCAGCAATTCACGAACCTGTGAGGCGTTTCTTCTCTTAAATAGATAAAATATAAGAATGTTGTATGGAATCAGGTCTCTTGACTTCTCACTATGTGGGAACAACATTTTAAGGCTTGAAACACTAGAAAACCGTCTTAGCCCATACATTCTGCTGATAAGAAAGCGATATCCTGAAATAGAAATATAAGCACGCATCTTTAGCATCATGCAAAGAACTGCATCTAACTTTCTCCAATTGTTTAGACAAGCATATGCTTCAAGTAACGAATTTAGCAAGGAGCCACTAAACTTTCCAGAAGTAGATTCTTGAAAGACCAGCATTGCCTGTTTTAGACTTCCGGTTTGCACTAATTCCTTCACAATGCAAGAATAAGGCGAGACCTCCGTAAATTCCATGGCCGTCATAGATTCTACTAAGTCCAGGGCTCGTTCTGCATCAAGCCATGGTAAAGAAGATAACGTGAATAGTTGAGTAAATGCATCAACCATTTTTCTTTTGTTAAGCCACATGTCATACAATCCAATGGACTCAGCAGTCTTCTGCTCCTTTAAGAAGCCCTCCATTACATTAAGAAGTAGTGACTCATCCACAACCACAAGCTTTTCTATGAGGGCCTCCAGCATTGCACATCCAACACTAGTGTAACCTGTCCTGCATAAATCTTTGAGAAGAGCACAATATGCACTGAAAAACAAATCAGGATAACAGTCAAGCAACTGGTCAATAAGCTTTAGGGCTTCCTCAATTACTCCCCATCTGCACAAGCAAGTGATAAGTGCCATCACATCCTTGCTATCAGGTGACCATGTACACTTTGTTGCAAGATTCCAACATTCCCAAAACCCTTCTATGTTCATTTCTTTGCAGAAACCTGTCATCAAATAAGTACATGTATCTTGACTGACTGACAAGCCTCCTCTGAACAATACGTTCAAAACCAATCTTGCATGAGCGGACATCCCATTGCTACTCAATGTTCGGACAACTATATTTAGAGTTTGAGCGTCAACTTTATCAAAGGTATCTGGCATCTGCTCCATCAGTTCAATGACATCCATTATGTATGCCGGGCTCACACATAAGGCCTTAATTAGTTCTGAGCAGCTGGCTGATGAAATGATATGTCCCCATTGAAAAGCTTCATCTTTCACCAGAAGAGCACTTGCTACATTGCCTTGCTGAGATGCACTGATTAGCTGTGAGTTGATGTCCAGGTGAAGTGCATTATCGAAAATTTGAGCCAGTGAAATCTCAAACCTTTTGGAATCAGTGTCCAAATATAACCCGTTGCCTACAGAGTCAAAAAACTCAGCTTTTGGGAAACCAGTGGCATTATCTCTCTTGACTTTCACTTCTAAGTGATCTAGCCCCAAGAATGTTAAGGCCTTTGAGAGCACACAATTTCCAGATGGAAGTTCATTTAGGCCATCGGTTTTCATATCCTTCAAGACTTGCTCAATATCATCAAACTGTCTATATCTGCAGTATCCTGCCAAAAGCACCTTATATGTTGAACGATCTGGCCTTACTTTTCTTTCAACCATGTCCTCAAAGACATACTTTGCATGTCTGTACAGTCCCTCCCTGAAAACACCAGCTAAAATAGCATTATAAGCACATACTTTAGGTTGAATATGTCTAGTAAAGCACTCAGATAAATATATGAATGCAGCTTTCAACTTCATTTCTCTACAGCTATTACATATGAAAATTCCAAAGGTGGTAGCATCTGGAGCAAACCCTAAGGCTTCCAATCTTTGGAAGACCAACCATGCTTCATCAGTACCATGGTTAGTGCATGAAAATGTAAGGATTCTGTTGCAAACACGCGGCTCAGGTAAACACTGCCACTCTTCCAAGAAATTCATCATGTCCCCGATGTCCTTCTTCTTATTAAACTCTTCTACTACAGTTGACAAGGATCCCTTACTTAATTTAAGACCCAGGTTCTTTAACTGCCGAAGTATACCAAGAACTTGCAAAAATTTGTCTTTCTTGATTAAAGCCACGACAACAAAATCGAGAACATCTCCTTTGGTGCAAGAACCCAATCCAACTTGGAGCATGTCCAGATATATTTTTAAGACCAATGCATCCTCTCTCTTTCGGATCAGAAAATTAAGAAGTTCTTGATAGCACGAAACAGAAGGAATCAACCGCTTAAATCTTGCAAAATCGTAGAGTTTAGATGATTTCTCGAGGTTGCCAGATTCTGAGTAAACCTGAATGATCTGACTGAACAGTTCACTTGCAACCGCCGGTGCCATATTATCAGCCAATGAGAGGAGTAATGATTCAGCTTGACGGAGCATCTGAGCATTTATAAGTATTGACACCATGGTCTCATTTGACCTTGGCAGATGTCGGAACTCCTTGTTCTGCCATGACGCCCACCTGTACAAATTCCATAAAAATCGTGCCTTTCTCACTTCTATGGCACCAGATCCAAACCCAATCAAAATGTCAAGAAAATCCTCAGGCTTCAGCTCAGAAACACGCCAATACCGGCGGAGGGTCTCTGGCGAGAGCCACAACCCAGGCTTAAGAGCATCTTGCAAGCTGCACTTCCCATCAAAGGGGTCCCTTCTACTCTCAAATATGTGAGAGCACTTGGCTATAACAATCCTCCCAATACCAGAGTACAATTTTACTGCGGAATGGACATCGGCTTGAGACTTGCCTCCAGTTTCCGGCTTCAAATCGAATCCCTCGGCTTTCTCCGTATCAACTGCAAGGATGGAATTGCGCTTCTCCCCAACGTGGTGGCTTCCACATTTCAACAAGGTTCCCTTGTCGCAGTGCAACTCAGGGGCATTATTAGCGTAACCTCGGCATCCAATCTCGGGTTCTTGCCTGACCTGCGGACTGGAATTGGAGGAAGAAATTAGACCGAAAGAAGCATCGGTGCAGTTGATTAGCTGAAAGCTCTCGCTTGCTCTCACCTCAGATGCCGGAGGCGGATTGCACGGGAGAACTTCCATGCCTTCCGCATGAAAACCGATCAAACCTCCCAAGACGAAGTTGAGGGTGCCCCACATCTGATCAAAGACCACCAGGTCTGGGGGCAACCGGCGCTGAGACGAGAAAACTGCAAGCGCGCGACATGGCTACTTGATAAATGGCTACTGGCTGGCGGCGCGAGGAAGACGACGCTGCCCTGCTGAGCTTGGGCCACCGGACCGATGGGCTAGATTGAGGAATTGGCAACACTTTACACGGGCTGCACCACAAGCACATGCGCAAACCTCCCAGCCCACCAATAAGTCCGTATACGCCGGGCCATCATGGGCTCACGGCCTATTTTGGCCTACGTTTGGCTTTTATTGTGTGTGTGCTCAAAAGAAGAAGAAGAAGAAGAAGAAGAAGAAGAAGAAGAAGAAGAAGAAGAAGAAGAAGAAGAAGAAGAAGAAGAAGAAGAAGAAGAAGAAGAAGAAGAAGAAGAAGAAGAAGAAGAAGAAGAAGAAGAAGAAGAAGAAGAAGAAGAAGAAGAAGAAGAAGAAGAAGAAGAAGAAGAAGAAGAAGAAGAAGAAGAAGAAGAAGAAGAAGAAGAAGAAGAAGAAGAAGAAGCCAGGTCGTTTTTTTAACTTGCAGGAATGCACTCGCAAATTTAGCTCAAAAAAAAAAGGAATGCACTAGCAAATTTCCCTGGTTCAAACTTGTACTGTACATCTCATATGGTTCCTCGAGCATCGATGCTCTCACCCTAGAAACTGGAAGCTGTTGAAAATTTATTTATTATTAGGATCATACTTGAAATATGGCAATTGAGCTGCTAGGTTAAATAATTTTATGACCACTCAAACCTTGATTATGTAGTTACTCGCTTTCTACATCGACGACTGCTATATATTATGGACCGGTGTTCTAATATTATGAATGTCATAAGAAGACATAGGGAACCTCCTCTGGTTTTTCTTTTCTTTTTAACACGAACGATGTACAAACCTTTGTGTTCGCGGTCTGATATGAGAAATTCAGGCAAGTTCAAGATTTCTATAAAAACGCTGCTACCAAAATTTCTGGAAAATTCATAGAAGGGATTAACACAAAACGTTGTCGGTATGCTTGCGGAGCCGTGCATGCTAGTGTCCTTGGGTGGTTGGAGCTTACGTGCACGCACTAGACTCGCGAAATATCTGAAAGCGATGAAACCTTGCTGAAACTCAAATCTCTTCGTCTAAGAACCTTCGGAGTCCTCGACTACCTTTGTACGGCATCATCTCCCACGGTCTCCTCCAAAGAAGGGTCAAATTTAGGCGCATGAGAGAAGTGTACTGTTGAATCTCTGCTCCATGAAGCAAGTAAACTACTTCACGCAACTAAATATCCTGGCAGTACCATCAGTTACGCGTATCCATAATACAGTGGTTAACTCCTCTTAATCTTCTTGCATTCCTATATGTGTGCCGCGCTATTAGCGGCCGACAAACATATTTACAGAAGTCGGAAGAGAGGGCCAGCAACTAACCATGAAGAAATCCGGAATCTCCTAGCAGGGCAAGGAAGAAGAGACGTAACCTGTAGGACCTACCACAGAGACGGACCATATGTGCGTTGCCTTGCAAGAATGCTCGACCCTGCACGCCTCGTGGAGTTACTTATTGGTCCAGGAACCAATTAGGGAAACCCAGAACTCTGAAGAACAGGAAGCACCACGGCTGGTAGAGGGTGCGAGAGGAGATGACGATGCTGAGCCTGCCTTCAAGTCATGTTCAAGTTCATCCAGGTGCCTTACTCTCTTCCTTTCATGTCAACATTCTCGTATACTACAATTTGCTAACTCGGCAGCACCTGCATAGTTGCATGTATGACTTTTGGGAGAAATGTAACAGTGTATAGAGGTGCTGGATCAGGAGGGATACGGCTGAGATTAGGGGCAGATGTATCAAGATCAAGAAGAATAAAGGATTTGCTTCTGGTTTCTTCGTCGCGATCAGTCACCACATGCGCTCTGAAGACGCCTTCGTATGGTAGCAGATCGAGGGAGAAGATCAATCCCAGAGACCTGTTCACCTTCTCATACAAGTTCAGCTCTGATATCCCTATGAGTGAAACCCATGGGGTATGTAGAGGGCAGCGTCTACCAATCAGAATTCTGCAGTGCACTTTCTGGTGTCTCTGATTACCTGGAGGTTCTCTCTGCAGGCGTCAATCGACGAGTACCTCCTGAACAGGACGAGGATCGTCGGTGCTGTGTTTCCTGATCAGCGCAAGAGAAGAAAGCTGAATGATGTGAGCGACCTCACAATTTCTTCCCCGATTCTCTCGTCTCCCCAAACTTCAGAATATGCCTGCACAAAAGTGCTGAAACTTGCAGTACATTGAAACCTGAATTGCTGCAAACAATCAGACTTCTTTCTGGCAACCACTTTCGCTTCATTCTTTTTATTGAATGAACCGAATTTGTGTTTCAAGTGAATGGTAAGTCTAACAGAGTGCTTGGATTGATCTTGCAGGAAGAATGGAGCGTGCAGCTTCTGCCCATCCAGTTCCTCTTCCTGTCGGCGTCGCCAGTAATCGTCATGCGCTTCGTCAGCAAATCCGGCGGCAAGGAGTACCCACCTAACGTCCCCGTCCACGCCACCAGCCTCCTCCTGATGGAAGTGGTAACTGACAGACCCCAACCAAGCACTCAACTCGTTTCTCATTTCAATCAGAACTTCAGAACTGTGCTGTGCTACACGCAGACAGGCTACAAGCTGAGAGGGCTGGACAGCAACGCCATGCCGTCGCACCTTGCCCTGACCGTCCGCGGCATGCTGTACCCGCAGAGGGAGGGCAGGAGGAGCCTCAGGGGCCACGTCGAGATGAACGTCGGCTTCAACCTTCCGCCGGTGCTCGCATTGGTCCCCGAGAGCATCATCAGAGGCGTTGGTGAGACGGTCAGTGTTTCATCTCACCTGCTCTAGCAGAAAGATCCATGGATGTTTTTTTTTTGGCCTTGTTAGTACCCTGTTTACCTCTTAAGAGGTAAAAGGTGAAATTAGATCAGAGCCATTGATTTGGAGGTGAGAAATCGGCACATATTCAGGGAAGCAACTCCCCTCCGCTTCCTCCGCTAGCGAAGCCGCCCCTCCGATTTTTCTCTCCGCGTCGCGCCTGCCACCTCCGTTTCTTCCGCTGGGAGCGCCCCATCCTTCCTTACCTCGCCCCATCGTGGGTTATACGACAGCGTATTGGATTCTCATCGTAGGATTCGTACCCACAGCCACAGGAAGCAGCCGTATACTCGTACATACCCAAAGCCACAGGAAGCAGTCGTATACTCGTAGCGCGCGCACATCAGTCCAGCACGGCCCGCGAAGGCAGCAGC
>LAPY01001142.1:65349-76131 GCA_000970635.1 Eragrostis tef
TAACACGGCGGGCGCCACCAAGGACGCGGCGTGGGAGAACGCGGAGAAGGTGGGGAAGAAGGCTCAGTAGACCAAGGATTGCGCCAAGGGGAAGGCGACGGGCGCGTGGGAGACAGCGGAGAAAGCCGGGGAGATGGCCAACGAAGGGTACGAGAAGGCGCGGGAGACGGCCGACGCGGCCAAGGAGCGGCTCGAGGAGGTCAAGGAGAGGGTCACCGGCGCCGACGGCGAGAAGAAGCACCACAGGGCGGACGTCGACGCCACCACCGGCAAGCACCGGACGGTCGACGAGCTGTGAGCGAGCACAGCCGGCGCTCGATTACGGTTCACAAATCACGTGTTGCCATAGTTCCTGTCGATGATGTTTTCAGTTTGTTGTTCTAGTTTTTTTCACACGGTTCTGTACTTTTAATGTTCCACGATGCTGTTCCTACGATGTACCATAATCCGATCGTGTGTAGACAAGCTCTACACAAGCTTTGCACAAACAATTACTACATCTTTTTTCTTCACCTCAAAATGGGAACTTGCCGTGATGATACATGATAACATGACCCGTACAAACATGCCTCACTTAATTGAAAGAAAGCAGTAACATATTTTATTCCTTGCCAAGCCTAATTGAAAAGGATGCGCATCCTTCTTATTTCTTCAGCCATGGTAGAGGTCACCTGAACATTGTCGATTCAAGCGACGGCTCTTGGGGTGTCGCTCCTCCACTGGCGCGCTAACGTGTCGCTCCTCTAATGGCGCAGGAAAAAAATCGAACGAACACGCTGGAGCCGTCTTCAGTACGGGTAGTTCGATGCTCTGTACAAACATGTCGTGAATGACTTCCTTACGAAATACCTTTGGTATGTCAATAGTGAATGGATAGTGGTAATTGTGAGACCAACCAACTATAGACATGTCCTTGCATCATGAAATACGGTTATTTCTTGTCATTGCGAATATTGAGCAAATCCCAGATATTCTCATGTATACCTACAAAACAGAGAGCTATAAGATAACACTAGTCAATCAATTAATCTTCAATTAAACAAGAAAAAAACAAAAAGAAAATTGTTACCTTCAATTGCCAGTTTCCCTTTCTTTTCCACAATAAATTCTCCATCTTTTGAAATGATTCT
Source organism: Eragrostis tef (assembly GCA_000970635.1). Classification (NCBI taxonomy): domain Eukaryota; kingdom Viridiplantae; phylum Streptophyta; class Magnoliopsida; order Poales; family Poaceae; genus Eragrostis; species Eragrostis tef. The sequence continues at coordinate 66,480 of LAPY01001142.1, forward strand.
AGGAGACGGATCTTTAATGTCCATATTGCCTAGGGTTGTATATGTTTTTTCGATCCACTTTGTTCTAATGTAAATAGAGATACCTAAGATATTGGTGGCACACAAATTATTGTAATCAAACTGCTGAAGAATAATTAAAGGTTGTTTGGATATTGTAGTTTTTCAAAATTACAGTATTGAGATATTGTAGTATATGCAAGTATTGAATTTACAGTAAAATATGCCTCGCGTGTGAATCAGTACATTGGTAGTTGTGTTACTTGGTTTTAACAATAGTATGGTTTTCAAAACTAGAATATTTATTGTATCCAAACACATATAGCAGAGTATCAAGTAATATTTTAGATCCATCAACTGCACTCTGAAACAAAGGTGAAATCTCTTTGATCACGTCGGGACTGCAACACTTCATCTCCAAATATCTTGTCAAATATAAATGATTTATCTAGTAAACATAAAATTTGATAAGTAAATAGGTAAAGAACTTAAAGTTTTCAAATGTTGCAATTATTAAAATAGTAGACATACGACAGAAGATTCTAATGGTGTTTTTTAGAGCATTGTACAATAAGTGTTATGGACCGGCCTTTGGGACGCGGTAACGTAGCAACACACATCACTATAGCAGCGTGGGTATTGTAGCACCGTATTCAAGTCATCCAATTATTACCTATAGTTTATTATGCAGTCTTTTTTGTTGAGCAAGTAGATCTTCAACTTGTTTTGTTGCTTTGTGACTTTTTTTGTGTTAGTTGCTGAGGCACAAATGTGTCGCTAGCATGAGCATGCAAACGAAGCAATCCACTAACTTGCAACTCGTGTCGTAGTATGCAGCAAACCGGTCTAACTTTTGTGCGAAAGATGTGAAAGGCGGTCGCTGATACGGCGGGCTACGCCAAGGACGTGGCATGGGAGAAGGCGGAAAAGGTGGGCGAGAAGACACAACAAACTAAGGAGGGCGCGTTGTAGACGGCTGAAAAAGCAAGGGGGAGGAGGAGGAGGGAGGCCAGAGAAGGGTACGAGATGGTGAAGGAGGTGGTGTGGGGAGACGGCCAACGCCGCCAAAAGTGGCTCGAGGAGGTCAAGGAGAGAGTCACCGACGCCGACGGCGAGAAGAAGCATCACAGGGACGCCACCGGCAAGCATCGGACGGTCGATGAGTTGTGAGCGAGTCGAGCCGGCGCTCCATCACAATTCACAAATCACGTGTACAATAGTTCCTGTATATATATGATGTTTTCATTGTGTTTTTCTAGTTTTTTTTCCACCGGGTTCTGTACTTTTGTTCCAGTCTTAATGCTGTTCCTACAATGTACAATAATGACAAGCTTTGCACAAACGATTACATCTTTTTTTTTCATCAACTCAAAATCGGAACTGCGTTGATGATACATGGTGACACGACTGGTACAGACATGCCTCATTTCAAATCTAATTGAAAAGAAGCAGGAACACATCTTGTTCCCTCTCAAACCTAATTGAAAAGGATGCACATCCTTATTTTCTTCAATCTGGAGTACGTACAGCCGTGATAGTCGATTCAGACAAGGAGCGGTGCTTCCAGAGCAGCGGCGGCTCTGGCTCTCGGGGCGTCATCCTGCAGTCTCAGCGTGGAGGTGACCACCAGGGAGAGCACGGCGAAGCAGGAGGGGATCAGCCCCGTCCCGTACCTGCTCACCGTGTTCAGGCCCCGCGTCTCGCCGCAGCTCATTGTGTCTACAACCAAAAAGCGACACGGTTTGCACCCGATCAGTTGCTGATGATTCCTACTAGAAAACACGAAAAACTGGAGCTTTCAATTCCATGCTGTTCTGGCCTAACTTGACGTTACCTTCATACGATTCGAGGACAAACAGTGCGATTCCACAGGACATCTTGTCCAAGAAGCTGAGTGAGCCGTAGACGAAGGCGCAGCCGTTCAGGTCCTCCCCTACCAACGCGCTTTGTAGCCCAACTGTCGTCACCTGCTCAGAACACGCTGGGTGAGCAACTTTACAGATGATTGTGACGAGAAGCATAGAACTGTCAGGCGATGCAAATCTACCATCACGAGGGCGTTGGCGGCGCCGATGACCATGGACAGAGGGTACATCAGATTGCTCATCTCGCTGGGGAGGAAGAATACTGCGACGCCGGAGATGACCCAGAGCGTCGCGCCGATGGTGAGGAGGGACTTCAGGCGACGGCTGTTCCACTTGATTTCCTGCAATGCATGCGAAGATGTGTGAGAGGGGGCTGAGGCTTGCAGTTTTCTAGTAAGGACTTGGCGTAAATGTTGGACCTGCAGGACAATGGACACGATGAAGCTGCAGCAGAAGATGGTCGCTGGAATCTGCAACGAGAGATCAAAGTGTTAAGAAAAAGGAGCCGACTAATAGTAATTGTCAGCACAGGTTGGCTCCTATGCCCCAGTTCTAGCAATGCGTAGAACTTACAATTGCTTTGGAGTATTCGTTCATTCTCAAATCTCTGGTGACATAGAACGCAATGAGCGCCTGAAAATGGGAAAAAGGAGTACAAGGTCCCATATCAGAAATGATATCCGGAGTTCAGGACATAGTGTGCCAAATATATAGTTCATTACAGACAGATTTTGATGGCAAGAAAAACTTGCTGGTATGTTTTGCTATCTAATAACGAAAGCAAGGTGCACTACATGTTTCCCCAAAAAAGGTGCACGAATTTGTCTGAAAAGTAATATTGAAAATAGAAATGTGCAAGCAGTAAAAGCATGATATAAATTTTAGTGACTTATGTTCGGACAGATCATGGTGACTAGGGTGTTCTTAAAAATCATGTTTTCACTTAAAGAACTAAGCTGAAGATAGATAGAGCATGCCACATACATTTTTCAAGTTAACCGAAAACATCTGACTACGCATGATGCCAACCTGAGAGACGTTTGTGATCAGCCTTGCCAGCATGAACAGCAGAGCAACTTGGTAGTACATGGTCTTCTTGAACCAGTAACTCCAGGAGATCCCAGCCTTCTTCTTACAGTTAGATTCAGACTTCAAGCTGCAAAACCACAGATTCAGCACACATGGTTTATGGGACATATATGTAAATCAATCATGTACTGCTCCATTCTGAATATCTATCAACGTACATTGGTTCCTTTGTTCCAGCATGAAAGATCACCAGGAAGCAGCATCCTATAAAAATGGACAGGTAGGCTATCCACCGGTACTGCAGGTGAAAGAAACGGAGGGTAATTTAGTACTAGCAGAAAACATTTACACGTGTTTATGTGGTCTGCAACAGCTAGTTAATTTGAGCATCACCTGAAGAACAATATCAGAGCAAGCTTTCCCCTTTACAGCACCAAAGACACCTAAAGCGATGGCGTATAAACCAAGATTGGCCACCTGTACAAGCCATGATCGCAGTGAGCATAACAGCATATCCCACATGTGAAAAAATGTTTAAATGGAACAAGACACGGCTGATTGGACAAATGGACACTGATCAACAGAGGCACATGCTTTTAGTAAGATTCAACCAGAAAAAGACCACCGCATGTCAAAAATTGTTTAAAGGCTACCGTTGTTTAAATGGAACAAGACAGAGTTGATTGATCAACTGGACACTACTAATAAACAGAGCTACACGCTTTTAATAAGTTTCAATCAGAAAAGGACGACAGTAAAAGGATGCCTCTTTCACGCAGAACAAGTGCCCGTGACTGACAACGAAATTGCATGAAAGGAAAGTATATATATTGCTGGTACTCACCATATTGGATGCATTCCGGCAGCTTGCTAAAGCAACACGACTCGTCGGGTTCAGTGTCAAGCAGTTCACCATTGACCTGAACGAAAGGAAATGCTTCAAACCAGAGCTCAAATTTCGTGCGCCAAGGCGAAAAGCAGGTTCAGTCCAGTTTGAAGAGGAAAAGGTGATTTACATGTGTGAAACTTGTGTGGCTGCCCAACCGATGTTGAACACCGCTGCGAAGAAGCTGTAACCGACGGTCCTCACAAGATAAGAGTCTGTCCCCAGGATGGTGCAGAGCAGGCAGCCACCGAAGACTGAGGAGAATGAGACGCCGACCAGCACCGATCCTCCAATGTGCCACAGCTTGAAACGGCCGAATCTGTCAATCTGATCGTGTAGCACATTGTTCATACATCAATCACAAATGAATTATGATCTGCATGAAGAATTCAAGACAGAGTTGTAATTCGATTAATACCATTTCGCCAGCCAGAACTGTCATCAGCCCATCTGCAACCTGACCTGAAAGCATCACAATCGCTGCATCCCTGCAAGAAGCAACTCAAGCCATAAGTCAGGTGCAGCGAAAGTGCTTCACTTAAAGAAATGAGAGCTTTATGATGACCAATGGTGATTGGTGATGCTCTCCATCGAGGTTAACAGGTTGGTACCTTGGAGCAAGCCCGATTTGCTGCAAGAATAGCAGCAGGTACGTGAACCAGCAAGCCGACGTGATGTCGTTCAGCATGTGTCCGACGCCGTACGATAGTATCGGCCACCGCCCAAGAGGCTGAGCGATCTGTGCCTCGGCCATGGCATCACCTTGCTTTGCATCAGCCATGGAAGAGAGCGCTGGCTAAGCAACAATGGCTTCTGAATGCCTTTTTAACTCGATTCTGAATGTCGGATCAGAATTCCTGAAACGGGAAAACGTCTCCGGCAACTTGTAAAGTGCTAATCAAACGCAGAGGTAATCGGGGATGGCCAGATCGGACCCGGCGGAGGTATTTATAGTGGCGTGCTGCTACCAACTGGACGAGTAGAGTATATAAAGTAGTAGCAGAGCAGGTAGGCAAGAGCAGAAGACGCCGCCCTCGCCGCCGGACAACGATGATGATGATGTATTCTTCTTTCCCCTTCTATTCCTCATCTTCTTTTAATCCTCTCCCTCGATTCCCATCTTATCCGCCGTTCAGACGTCGGATTGCCGTTCTGCGTATATACTACGGTTCCGGAAGGAAGATAAAAGATCCGTTCCGTTTGCGTCGTTGCCTTTAGAGTCTGTGGCTCTGTATCGTCGCTGATGGAAGATACTACTGTTGATTTGCGTGAATCGCTAAGATACTGTTGAAGTATACGGTGAAGCATCCGATGCTAGTGGCGCTCGAACCTGCAGGTAGACTGCTAGCCCGTCGCCCTGTTGTCAAGTCAAGAAAATAATGTGAATCCGGGACTGCAGTTCGTTAAGAAAGTCATAGATTTTGTGCAAATTCGTATCTGGTGAAGTCATGGCAGTGTTGGTCATTCCACGAAAGCAGGAGCCAAAGCCGCCGGCCCTAAATTTGGGAAAAGTAGTACCAGGGGCTGCTTACTGATGCAACCACATTTTGTCAGCTCTCTTCCTATAAGACAAATCAAACTACTGAGACTGGCACGGGCAAATTCTTAACCACTTCCGTACCTTTCATCTTCATGTGATGTAATACTGTGCCGTAAGCTTTTACTTGCACCTGCCTAATCACTAGGGGCATTAGCCATGTGCCATACACCGTTATTCAGATGTATAACGCATCAATCATGCAAAAGACCATTGTCGACCCATCACAAAGTCGCTGGACGCAGTGAGGTTCTTTATCAGAAAGAATGGAATACAGGTAAGTATAAAACAACATCAAATCGTCAGCACACATGGACCGAGTTGGCATGGGACAACCATCCAAAATCTCTCCTCATTCCAGAGAACGGAGATGCATCCAAAGGGGTTAGCAGGATATCGTCAGAGTTATTTTCTTGTATAATTCATTAAGTAATATTAGCAGCCCATGGTATGCTTTTGACAACAAGGGCAGGGGTTTAGCAGCCCATGGACTTCTGCAGCTGTTACGTGGTTTTGACTCCCGGACCGAAACAATGATCAGAGATACCCAGATCAGCACAAACAGATCAGTGAAGTTCAACGTTATCTCTTTCTCTCTCTCTCTCTCTCTCTCTCTCTCTCTCTCTCTCTCTCTCTCTCTCTCTCTCTCTCTCTCTCTCTCTCTCTCTCTCTCTCTCTCTCTCTCTCTCTCTCTCTCTCTCTCTCTCTCTCTCTCTCTCTCTCTCTCTCTCTCTCTCTCTCTCTCTCTCTCTCTCTCTCTCTCTCTCTCTCTCTCTCTCTCTCTCTCTCTCTCTCTCTCTCTCTCTTTTTCCGAATTGAAGTTCAACGTTATCATCTATCCCTGCCTCTGAAAACGATCGTTAAACGACCTAGATTCACACGCGAGATTTATTGGCCCTGTTTTCAACAACTGTACAAAAGTGGTGATATCTGTTAGGTTGAAATGCTCATGAACATTTTTCATGTGAAATGGTTAAACCAGCCACCGGATCTAACATGATCTAACTTGCCCACATATGCCATTATAAACAAAAAGATTAGCTATTCAGTAAACCAATCGATGTTCCTACATTACCCACCCATACAATTTTTGTTTCCAATAAAAACTATATATAGTCAAATTCAGATTTGAAATAATAAAAATAAAGTTGTCCGTATCAACTCAAATTCATAATATATTTTTAAGATACCTGAAAACATAATTTAGAAAGAGTAAACTATTTTAGGAGGAGTCCGTAATGCAATATTATGTTCATCTTTTTCCACACATGTACTCCCTTTTCGATGTTTAAATACCAAAGTGAGTACTATTAGTACAAAGCTTTTACATTTCGTAGTCAAATGATTGCATGACATACAATTTCATCTCTTAAATGAATCATCGTACAATCTCATGCAAGTTATACTAATATCTACATATTTGAGGCTCCTCACAATAAAGCAAAACATATAGGTTTTTTCAGATGTATGACAATAATATGAGCTAAATATATACACAAATCTGTCGATAGCATTTATCTTGACACAAGCGATCGATAAATAGTTAAGATCATAAAATAAAAGAATGCAGTTGTCTGCATCAAACTCGGTCAGAAATAGTGAAATTCAAAATAAAAATATTTTCATATGAAAACATTGAAAAGGCATAAATAGCTAAAAAGAGATAACATTATTTCAACATGGAAAGTAGATGGTGCATCAATACAAAACATAAACAACAGAAATTCAAAATGGATACTGATTAAAATAGTACTTAGATTTTGCTATGATCTTTTATGTAAATATCTAAAAATAATAATCTAGAATGAGTGAAACATTAAGATTGATTCCTGTTATATGATGGCACATTTTATGGCTGCACGGCCTATCAGCGCGGACGATTAACGGTTCCGTTCAACCGGTTTAAACGGAGATCGGGGAGACAAAGAACAGCCACGTAATTAAGCCCATGTAAACCAACCGCTGCGTCGGGGAGACAGCCAAATATGCCCTATACACGAATTTTTTCCCCTCAGCCAACCGCGCCCGTGATATGCGAACGGAGGGAAGCTCCGCCTGCCATATTGGTTTCTACTCCAAATGGATAAGAGTGCACTCGATTTGGTCCATCGGGGGCACAGGGCGAAGACTCCTCTCCACAAGGTTTCTTTCGGACAAGTGAAACCCCAATGAACAGAAAGGAGAACATTGTCGGGTGTATTGTGTTTCGGACAAGTGAGACACTGTGTGTAGTTGTAAGGCTGGACGTGTGCGTGAGTGTGTAGGTGTGCGTTGGGGTGTGAGTGAGTAAGTGTGTACGCATGCCAACAGATGCTACAGCTGTACTCAGTATGAGAGGTTTAAAAAAAAAAGACTTTCAATCGCACACTCCAATTTCATATTTTTCCCGAGTTCAATTTGGTTTCAGACTCGTTGTATCATGTGGATTCACCTCCCACACGTGGAACCTTCATTCGAGACTCCAGCCTTCCAGACCACACACCGACACAGGGTGCCCATCGCCGTTCACTCCGACAGGTGGCCCCGTACTTTCGACGTTCGGAGAACTTCGGACAACGCGTGGGCAGCCTCTTCCCTCCACAAGTCCACGTAGCCTACAGCTTGTTCTACTGACAGGGTGGACCTACTTACCGCCCAACCTGTCAGCCGCAGACGCGTAGTTTCCCAACCACACGCGGCATGGAGATAGTGGGCCCGAGGTCGGCAAATGGGCCCACCTGGCAGGTGACTTCCTGTCCAGTACTCTTTCCCATCTTCAGTTTCCTCCCCCGCTCTCAGTCTCACTCGCCGCTCTCTCCCCTCTGTCTCGCCGGCGGCGACGCCCTCGAGCTCGAGCTGGTTCCTCATCGCCGCGAAGCACGCGGCGGAATGGAGCCCATGAGCGTTGATAGCGGCGGCTGCAGTGGCCTGGACGCGCAGATCGAGCAGCTGATGCAGTGCCGCCCGCTCGCGGAGCAGGAGGTGAGATCCCGTTCGGCTATGACCCCCGTTCCGTACGGGCTTCCCGTTCGGTCCCCCCCGTTACATAAACAACAGAAATTCAAAATGGATACTGATTAAAATAGTACTTAGATTTTGCTATGATCTTTTATGTAAATATCTAAAAATAATAATCTAGAATGAGTGAAACATTAAGATTGATTCCTGTTATATGATGGCACATTTTATGGCTGCACGGCCTATCAGCGCGGACGATTAACGGTTCCGTTCAACCGGTTTAAACGGAGATCGGGGAGACAAAGAACAGCCACGTAATTAAGCCCATGTAAACCAACCGCTGCGTCGGGGAGACAGCCAAATATGCCCTATACACGAATTTTTTCCCCTCAGCCAACCGCGCCCGTGATATGCGAACGGAGGGAAGCTCCGCCTGCCATATTGGTTTCTACTCCAAATGGATAAGAGTGCACTCGATTTGGTCCATCGGGGGCACAGGGCGAAGACTCCTCTCCACAAGGTTTCTTTCGGACAAGTGAAACCCCAATGAACAGAAAGGAGAACATTGTCGGGTGTATTGTGTTTCGGACAAGTGAGACACTGTGTGTAGTTGTAAGGCTGGACGTGTGCGTGAGTGTGTAGGTGTGCGTTGGGGTGTGAGTGAGTAAGTGTGTACGCATGCCAACAGATGCTACAGCTGTACTCAGTATGAGAGGTTTAAAAAAAAAAGACTTTCAATCGCACACTCCAATTTCATATTTTTCCCGAGTTCAATTTGGTTTCAGACTCGTTGTATCATGTGGATTCACCTCCCACACGTGGAACCTTCATTCGAGACTCCAGCCTTCCAGACCACACACCGACACAGGGTGCCCATCGCCGTTCACTCCGACAGGTGGCCCCGTACTTTCGACGTTCGGAGAACTTCGGACAACGCGTGGGCAGCCTCTTCCCTCCACAAGTCCACGTAGCCTACAGCTTGTTCTACTGACAGGGTGGACCTACTTACCGCCCAACCTGTCAGCCGCAGACGCGTAGTTTCCCAACCACACGCGGCATGGAGATAGTGGGCCCGAGGTCGGCAAATGGGCCCACCTGGCAGGTGACTTCCTGTCCAGTACTCTTTCCCATCTTCAGTTTCCTCCCCCGCTCTCAGTCTCACTCGCCGCTCTCTCCCCTCTGTCTCGCCGGCGGCGACGCCCTCGAGCTCGAGCTGGTTCCTCATCGCCGCGAAGCACGCGGCGGAATGGAGCCCATGAGCGTTGATAGCGGCGGGGGCAGTGGCCTGGACGCGCAGATCGAGCAGCTGATGCAGTGCCGCCCGCTCGCGGAGCAGGAGGTGAGATCCCGTTCGGCTATGACCCCCGTTCCGTACGGGCTTCCCGTTCGGTCCCCCCCGTT